>APFE031442890.1:13055-25019 GCA_000404065.3 Pinus taeda
CTCCACAACCTCAACCTTTGCCTCCTACTCCTCATCCTCCACCTCCACCTCCTCTTGGACCACCACCACCTCCACCTTCTCATCCACCACCTCAACCTCCACCAACAACACCACCTCCTCCTCTCCTTCTCATCCACCACCTCAACCTCCACCAACAACACCACCTCCTCCTCTCCCTATGTGAAAAGTATCCATAAGTACTTCCTTCCCATAGTTGCAGAAAAAAATTATATGTGCAAACAAAATTATCCAAAATCGATATCCATAGATGTAGAAAATTTTTATAGACAACATATCCATAAACGATATCCATAGATCTGAAAATTTTTATAAACAACATATCCTCAAACGAATCCATAGCTGTACAAAAAATTTATAAACAACAAGTTACATTGTGCAAGAAAATTGTCGATAAACGCTATCCATAGTTGTAAAATGTTTTTATAAACCATATTTTAAAGAAAGGCTCGAAGAAGAGTCGTGGCTTCAAATATGCAAACAAAATAAACGATAGCCATAGTTGTAGAAAAAAATTATAAACCAAGATCGAAGAAGAAGAGGCATGGAATATTAAGCTAATTTGAATTGACAGAAATGGCTACTTACCTCAAGCCTGATTGGAAGTAGAGTTATGAAGTGACAAGGGCGTTGAGCGTGGATCAAACACATGATATTCGTATATTCAGTCTGAATCTCTCTCGACAAAGACGACAAATATACAGATCGAACACACGATCTTCAGAGGCCTGGCTTCAAATGTGTAAACAAAATAAACAATATCTATAATTGCAGAAAAATATTATAAACCAAGTTCGAAAAAGAAGAGGCATGGGATGCTAAGATAATTTGGATTGACAGAAATGGCTACTTACCTCAAGCCTCATTGGAAGTAGAGTTATGAAGTGACAGGGGCGTTGACTGTGGATCTAACACATGATCTTCATATATTCAATCTGACTCTCTCAACAGAGACACAGATCGAACAAACGACCTTCAAAGATATTCAGTCTGACGCTCCCCCGTCAAAGATACAGATCGAACACACGATCTTCATATATTTAGTCTCACGCTCTCCAAACAAAGATACAGAGCTAACAAAATTGGCGTTACCAATGAAAACACTATCCTTGAACAATGGGGCATGAGCATAGTTTCGAAATCATCACATATTGGCTGGCTGAGATTGCTATTGTGAAAAAACGGCTATGAAGGGAACGTCTACAATTCAAAAAGACAGCCCATAAAAGCAAAAAATTACTTAAATTTGGAAAATACAACCGTAAAAAGCAAAAAATAACCTAAATTTAAAAACAACCTATAAATTTGTGAGACTTAAATTTAGAAACAATGTATAAATTTGTGATTGTGAGAAAACGGCTATGGAGGGAACAACTCGAATTAAAGAAGACATCCCATAAAAGCAAAAGGTTACCTAAATTAATGCAAAAAATAACTTAAATTTAAAAACATAGTATAAATTACATCCAGTAAAAAAAACCACCCGTTAAATTAAAAAAATACAAACCAAAATAATTTATCTCTAAAATGAAAAGAAAGCAAAGTAAAAAATTAAAGGTTAAATTTAGAATTAAAAACATAATATAAATTACATTCAGTCAAAAAAACCACCGTTAAATTAAAAAAATACAAACCAAAATAATTTACCTTTAAATTTTAAAGAAAGCAAAGTAAAATTTTGAAGGTTAAATTTAAAAGATTGCCTTTGAGGTAAAAGATTGCCAATTTCGCTATCTCCCCCACCCGTGTTTGGCTTGGTTCATAGCAAACTCAATAAGAATTCTCTCTTGTTTCAGGAAGGGGAGGAATACGAATTATCTCTCTTTTCATTATGTGGAGGAACACGGAACAATAAAATAAAAAGGATGTGATAATCTCAGAACTAGGACCTCACGAAAAGGTAGGTTTTGCCAGCGTTGCAAAGCTATATGATATGAAAACTAAATTCGAAGTTAGAAAGAGAAAATAGTTGATGGAAAAGTGAAAAACTAAAAGCTAAATTTCAGAATAATATTTATTTTTTTTTGAGTAAAAAATGGATAGTTTCAAAGTTAGAAACTCTAGCTATTTAATTGTTTTTGCATTAAAAACTCAAAATTTCAAAGTTAAAAAAGTAATGGTGAAATTTAAAAACCAATATTTAAATTGCTTTCTTCATAGTCAAGAGAATATGTACAAAGTTAATGCTTAAATCTGAAATGTCAATCTTTATCAGTTTAATTGAGAATTGAGAAAATAGGGTGAAAGTCATTATACATAATTTTGTTTGCTAAATAATAAAATTGTCAAAATAAAATTTGAGGATAAGCTCTTAAATAAGAAAAAATATATATATATTAAAATTCATATGGCTTAACAACATTTTCACTAATAAAATAACATTTTTAACTAATAAATAAAATCATATAGGTTAATAATCCCTTCATTAATGTCGTATGGATTCATAATCCTCTTCATTAGTAATTAAAAATTATTTGATTTATATTTTTTCCTAAATATTTTTAGGTTGGAAAATTTAAATGATAAATATATAAATAAAATATTTATTTCAAAGTTTATGATAACCTATTTTTTTTCAATATTTCTAAGAGCCTTGCAAAACTCTTGCAGCATCAAAAACTTAGCTACTAAATCACTCAAGGTTTTTTTTTAAGTACAACTCATTAGTTATTGGATTAAAACAATGAGGGAAATCATAAGGAAACACACATTGGGTTTGCCAATAATATTTTGATCTGTAAAAATATATATTGATATATGTATCTATAAATTCGCTAATTATAATGAAGTTATTATTAGATATTTCTAGATATTGCACTATATATTAACCCCCACAAAATGGTTTCCCTTATTTAATGCAACCTTTGATGGCTCTAACCAAAATATCTTATACAATATGTGCCCCTTAACTAGAAACCATTATGAATGTCAAAACACTAATATGACCCATAACCACTAATTTACTGTGATCACTCATACTCTTATATAACTTAAAACCCTTCCATAATGCAACCTCTAACAACTATTACGATTAAAAAACAATGAAATTGGTCACTTGATAATTTTTAAGGGTCTAATTCTAAAATTAATTGAACCATAGTGCACTATGATCTTTAAAACACAATGAATTCTAGAAACTATGACCCCTAGTACACTTCATGATCATGACATTGTAATTCTTGAAATTTTACAATGCACGTCAATTTTAATATCTAACACATTGTGATGGGATGTGATTTTGGGGGTTAATCCAAAATCCCAATTCCCAAATAAATTTCGATCTAGGGCCTGTGGGTTATGGCCCACAAGCCTAAACGGAAGCATAAAACATAGATATTGTTTATGCGTACCTTTATTAACAAACAAGGAATTAGAACAAACTATAGACTATCTATGTAAAGCCCAAATCTAATGAGACTTTTCCCCAATACGGACCAGGTCAAGCCTGTAATATGTCTGCTTTACTTCCCTTTCAGCGTGTCTTCTCTTTCTCTTGGACAGGAGCCCTGCTTATCACCATTGATTGATGTTGAATGGTTTGTTGTTCTGTGGAGCACCTAGCTCTTAGAACAGCAGAACATATACTTGAAGGGAAGCTGAACAGTCAATTTGAGCAATTAATCTCCGACCATTGCACATAGATTACCATCTTTTTGATGAATTTTTATTGACTATTAAATTATGCTTCAAAAGTAAGAGTTAACATTTGACGACTTGCCTTGATTACTAATAGTTTTTCCTGAAAATCTGTTTGCCAAAGGTGACGCCACTATGAGTGCAGCCATTTTTCAGAAGTGAATGCCTTACTTTCTGGTGGCCAATAGTTATTCCCTGGTCTTGTTTTTGTACCGTGCCGACTCTCGTTTGGTGCTCATTGCATGGGGTAAATCTGCGCGCATATATCTGATAAAACTATACGCTGCCAATTAATTAATACACAGTATTATTTATTTCAATCGATTGGTAAACAAACTGTTCAAACTTCTGGGCTTTAAATACCATCTTCCACATAGTTCCAAACACCACGGAGGGACGAATTCTGAACCAGATTTCAAACATTGCCATCGAATGGATTTCGAATCTGTGCCTTTGTCATAAAGTAAAATCATCCAAATGGAAGTTCCATACCCGTTTCTTCCCTGCGCTACACGTTGTCTTCAACAAACAGTTACATGTAACAGAGGTCGAAAACCCTTTCAAGCAATGGTTAACATACATAGCGTTAAACAATAATGGACCAACATATTTAAGAGATACACAATAATTCAGATTGCCATCGATACAAAAGACAGATTTTAACTTCGTTACTAAAGACACACACGCAGGCGTATACAAATAATACTGAACCTAGGTTTATATATTACACAAAACTTTTACAGGCCAAGGCGTTTCAGCCTTAGAAACGAGCCCACGCTCGGCTACATCTTGACACTCACAAAATTCCTCACAGAACAGATATATCTCACACACTATCACATTACATTTATATAAGATGCATTAGAAAGGATTGATCAGATCTTCTCCTGGTTTTTCTACAATGAAAGCTCTCCAAAAGGCGTGCATCGCCGTTGTCAATAGCAAGTCTCCCCAAGAAATATCCGCTTTAAATCTACTTTAAATTTATCCGCTTTAAATCCGCTTTAGCTCTGTTTTTCTGCTTTAAAATAGAATTTCCTCTGTTCTGATTCTTTGGTCCACGTTTGCTTGCTTTGTTGTTGGGTACTCCCGCATCACATTAACTCTACCATTAAAACTATATCTTTTATGCACTTAAAGTGTCATAACATAGTGATCAATTTGAATGAAGTGTAACTGCACTTTAAATCCCATAAGAAAGGAATATAATAGATAGTGTGTATTATTGAGATGATATTTTGATTATCGATATTGACCCAAAAATAACTTTTTGTGAGCGAACATATGGTAATGATCTTGATGAGTATTGGCGTTTCACCCATTAGATCATATAATGATGGTGTATATTTTGTAGATGCTTTAAGATCTTAATGTTGGTGTGTGAAGTTCATTTTAACTATTATTCCCTCCATCAATTAATATTAATCAAGTTATATATGTTTTTCTCTATATTTAGTTATATGTATTTATTTTTTTTAACTTTAACATGTATGCTTTTATTTATGAGGAATAAAGAGAGTGGGGCTTTGCCAAAGAAACCCTGATTACAGCATACATATACAGCTGAAGTTGTTGTTCTAACTGGGTTTTAGCAAGGGATTTCTAAAAATCTGTCCTCGTTTATAAACATCAACCCTTTATCCAGTGCGCTCCCTTTGTTGGCCAACAAATCTGCATCACTATTTGAGCTTCTGAGTATATGATAGAATTTGAAGGAAGCAAAGGCAGAAAGGACTCTTTTCAGTCTTTCCAACGTTTTGTTGAGGCCTGCATTTCTGAATTGCTCTGCAGCATTCAGATTCTTGATGAGAATCTCCGAGTCCCCAAATACCTGTATATCTTTGATCCCTTTCTCTCTAGCGACTTGACATGCTTTGAGAATGCTGAGCAGCTCTGCTTGATTGTTGGTCTTCAGGCCAAGATCCCAGAAAAAAGTGTCACGGGAGATCCCATCTGGGGAGAAGATGAGCCCTCCGGCACCCGAGGGGCCGGGATTTCCTTTGGAGGCCCCGTCAAAGAAAATGGTATGGGATTTTTGAGCTCTCCACCAGTGCTGGAACGTTTCATCAGGATCTCTCTTTTTCTAGATTGGATGCTCTGTTTGTGGAGGAAGAAGGGTCTTTCTGCTTTAGAGTTCAAGTGGTCCAAGCCACCTCTTCTCAACCGGCTGGAGTAATGCATCCTCTTTATAATACTGTTGTTGTGCCGCTTCAAGGAGGAGAGTTCTTGCTTTTGCTGCTACTTGCAAGGGAGTGTGATTCAGGTCATTAAAAATCTTCTGATTACGGGCCAACCATATTTTCCAACAGACAAACTTGGGCAGGGCATTCCAGACTTTGCGCCAGAGCGATTTATGAGGAATGCGTTGAGGGTATAGCTTATTCCATTCCGCAAAAAGATTCGGGACTGTGATCTGTGAGGGAGAGTTGATGCAGAAATCTTGGAGCATGAGATCCCAAACTTCCTTTGCGAACAGGCAGTGGATGTATAGGTGTTGGGTAGTCTCGGTGTTACACCTGCAAAGAGCGCACCAGTGTGGACTAGCAAACTTTCTTTTTGCCATATTATCGCCTGTTGGTATCTTGTTATTCATTAGCATCCAGAAGAAAAAGTTAACTTTAGGGAGCGCTAGGGGTCCCCATACGTTTTTCCAGAACGCGGCACTGTGCTTATTATTTCCTATGGTCTAGTACGCTTTATAGCCTTCTGCAGTTGTGTATTCTCCAGTATGACCCCAGCCCCATCAGTCTTTCATTGAGTGATGAATCGGAGCTGCGTCTTCCAATAGGTTGAGAAGTGGGTTTATTTGAGTTTGCAGGTGGGCAGGGGGATCGGGAATTGCCCAGCCGGTCCATTCATCTCGCTGATCCCAATTGGAAATATTGAAAATGGTGTGCTTTCCTACTGATATTAACCAATCCCTTAACTCAGAGATCTCCTCATTATTCATAAGAGAATTACGCCCCATAATACGATCCTACCAGAGGCGAGTGCGCTTGTTGTTCCCTGGAATTATATAAGCGTATCGATTGAAGAGTTTACTGCTCTTGAAATAGAGTTTCCATAGCAGCGTACTGTTGGCTGTGTATACCAGCTGAAGGATTCTGAATTCAACTTTGTTGGTGTATTTTGACCTCAGAATGGTGCTCACATGATGGTGAGGTTCCTTGATCATCTTCCACAAGATTTTACTGCCAAGGGCAAGATTGACCAGGGAGGGGTCACGGATTTGCAGTCCTCCTTCGTCGATAGGCTTTTTGACTGTATCCCAATTTACCAGGTGAAGTTTCTTGTCATTGCCCCTGCCTCCTTACGAGAGGAAGTTACTGAGAAGAGAAGAGATTTGATCCATGACATTTCTGGGGGTGAGCAGGAATGCTGCTTGATAAATTATTAAGGAAGACAACTGAGATTTTATTAATATGACCTTACCTCCTTTTGTTAACCAGTATCCTCCCCATTTCGTGATCTTGGCTTTGAATTTTCCTATTATGTCACTCCAAAGCGACCTCTTGTTCACTCCTAAGATTATGGGCAGCCCAAGATATCTAATTCTGTCCCATTGGGAGTGCCCTTTGAAGCCAAGAATATTAGCTATGATGTTGAGCTCCTGTTGATTAATGTTCCAGCTAAAGACTTCACTTTTTCTTTCATTTACCAAAGCTCCTAAGACTTTGCAGTAGTTCTTGATGACTGTGTCGAAAGCCTTTGCAATTCTGGGAGAGGCACCCCCTGAGAAAATCGAGTCATCTGCAAAGAGGGCATGATTCAGAGGGTTTATTCTGCTGGCGGGTTTGAGGCCCGGGAGGGATCCTGACAATCTTTCGGCTTCGAGTTTTTGGCTTAACGCTTCATCCATTAAGATATAAATAAAGGGGGAGAGCGGGCATCCTTGCCTGATGTCTCTCTTGGCTTTAAAGAAGTTGGCAGGCCTACCATTTATGAGAGGGGCTATCCATGGGTTACGCATGCAAGCTTTTATGAGGTTGACAAACTGAGGAGAAAAGCCAAAGGAGAGCAAAACTTTGCTGAGGAATGATCTGTTGACTCTGTCAAACGCATTCGCCATGTCTAACTTTATGAGCATCCCTTTCTCTTTTCTCTGTTTGCTTGAGTGTATGGTCTCCTGCACTTGAATGACGTTGTCAACAATGTGTCTGCCTTCCACAAAACCTCCTTGACCACTAGAGATGATTCGAGGGAGCAGGGGTTTTATTCTGTTGGCCAGCATCTTTGCCAAGATCTTGTAGGAGGCATTACATAAGGAAATTGGCCTGAATCTGGCAAAAGTTTCCGGATTGGAGTCTTTGTGTATCAGAGCTAAATAGGTTGAGTTGGTGCTGCCACCTACTTTAGCTTTATTCATGAATCCCCTTACCATCTTTTGGAGGTCATATTTTATGATATCCCAGCAGACTTTGTAGAAATGAATGGTGAATCCGTCCGGTCCGGGGGCCTTGTCAGAGTCCATTGACCAAATGATCTTAATTATCTCCTCCTCTGAGACAGGTTTGCAAAGATCAGAGTTTTCCTCCCGAGAGATTAAGGAAGGGATGAGGGTGACGAATTCTGCGTCGTCCACTTCTTCCCCTTGCGCATCCGGATTGTAAAGATTTTGGAAGTGTGTTTCAGCTGCTTCCTTGACTTGTTGGAAACCCTTGCAAATTTGGCCCATCGAAGTCTTAATTTCTGGAATGAAGTTCCTTGACAGTCGAGCTCGGTACTGCCAATGGAAAAAAGAGGTATTGTGATCCCCAGCTTTTAACCACAGACTTCCGGACTTTAATCTCCAGTATTCCTCCTCTTTTCTGAAGGATTGGTAGGCTGCTCTCTGCGCTTTTGTTTCCAAGTCCAACAGTTCTTCATTGATATTTTTGCTTTCCATGTCATTTTGTAGGGTGTGCAAAGCTTGGACTGCTACAACTCTTTGGGAGGTAGGGTTGTGGACTGGTTTTTTGATCCATTCCTTCAATGCTTTTTTGGTGAGTTTCAGCTTTTGCTCCCAAACGAAGCTTGGAGAACCTGTAATGGAGGAGGCCCATGCTGTTTTCACCGTTTCGAAGAAGCCCTCCCTTTCGATCCATTGAGGAGAAAAACGAAATGGAATGGGCCCCAAATCCTCTTCATCTTCCAAACAAAGCTGGATTGGCTTGTGGTCAGAGGAAAGCTTGGGCAAAATTTTCGTTGTTATGATTTTCTTATTCATAAGAAGAGAGGTTTGCACTAGAAATCGGTCCAAACGGGCTGAGATATGGTCAATTCCAGTTCGATTGTTTGACCAGGTGAAACGACCTTGTATTGGGTTAAAATCTTGCAAATCCCATTGTTGTGCAAGATCTTCCACTACACCCACCATGGGGTCTTTAGAATTGATACCACCTTTTTTTTCTTTGGCATTCAAAACAATGTTGATATCTCGAGAAAGTATGATATTATTGGGGAATTCCTACTCTAAAAACGCTGCCAGAGAGTTCCAGCAGTCTCTTTTTTCGGAGTAATTGACAGGGACATAATGATTGACAAGAGAGATGGTCAACTTACTTGCAAGGTGAATTATTTTTGAGAATATCTAGTGTAGGGTCTCATGAGTGCTGATCAACTGGAATTTATCTTCGTTCCAGAGAGTTTCCAGACCTCCCAAAGAGCCCCGAGCGCTGACAGCTATGCCTCAACTTTTCTTCCAACTTGACTTGTTGATTTCTAGCAGAGCTTGCCCTACTATCTTTGTCTCTTGGAGCAAGAGGATGTCTCCAGGTTCCAACTTTAATAGGTCCTTTACTGCTTCTATTTTTGTGGGGTTCCCCAGTCCTCTGCAATTCCAAGGTACTAGCTTCATTATTTACCTGTGAGAGGGGTGGAGCTGCCCTTGGATGCCCTGGGCCTGCTATTTCTTCCGATTGTCATTTCTATTGTGGACTGGCTCCCTTGTGTTTTGAGCCTTTCTGCTTCTTCTCTTTTTTCCTTGCGGCATTTCCTTTCAGCTCTTTTTATTGGACGCTCAAAGAATTCTTCCTCTGAGGACTTTGAGCTTTCAACTGCCTTTTTCTTTGTGACTTCGGCATAGGTAGGGTTAGAGGGGCTGCCTTGGGTAGCTTCAATCTGAATATCAACCCCTCCCTCGTTGCTTGAGGGGGGACTTCTTCATGATCCTCTCTTTTCGGGGCTCTGTTCGGTGGGTCGATCTGCACTTCCTCCGTTGCTTTTGTAGTCTCTTCCGTTTCCTGAGGAGGATTGGTGTTGTTTCTTTCTCCCGTTGCTGCACTTTTTCCTGCATATTTCTTTGCGTGGGCTGTTCTAAATTGTGTATTTCTATATGGTTTTTTCCTATTTACATTGTTCAATGCAATATGAATAATAAATATTCTTTATTGGATTCCTATTTGTTCATGTTTATAGTATTGTGTTAAATATATGTACTATTAAATAAGCTTTTGATATTTCATTTTTTTCTTATTTCTAAATCTTTCCTAATGAGAGAGAGTCATTTTGCATGAATAGGGAGAGTCTCTAACATTAAAATCACTATTCTACAATAAATTGGTCAAATGATCATGACGGGAAAAATATACTAGGAAAAACACGTTCGTGACATGCTAAATACGAACCGGTATGAATGCGAAAATTCTAATAAGTCCATTTGGTTCCCCTCTTTACTAATTTCAGTACAGATGAAACAAAATTCACTAGTTAGTCCTCCAGAAATCTTTAAAAATCTTCCAAAAGATGGAGAGTACCTCAACACATACAAAAAATGAATCCTCCCTCATCACATGTTCAATTGTCCATACAAAGAATTGAAGTTTGGTATGTCAACTCTTTAGATGTAGACACGCAAGAGATTCTGTATCAGCCTACAATTGATGAAATATATATAGGATTAGTTAATGATATAATATAATATTCCCAATTCGACCATAAGCTTGAGAAGAACAAGGGGTTATACTTTTACTCCTTCAAAATGCTAAACAAGAAGAATAAAGAGAAGCATTATTATACACAACCATTTAAATTTGACCTCTTAGAACTTATGACATAATCTCATATGAATATTGCAAGCAAAGACTCAGGGAGTTGGAAACCAGCAGGGACATAAACATATACAATAAATGGAAATGGAATATTTCCAGGTATTCAACTAGAAAACACACAACAAAAATAGAATTTACACTCAATTGCATGAAATTTTTTTGAGGATATCATTTAAAGAGTAGCATACAAAATTAGAACAATTTCTAGAATAATGTATTGGGTTTGACGTCTTGCAATTGCTTGGACATGGAGAATATGTATTCACTGAAAAACAACTATAGAAAATGATGGTAGTTAAAAAAAAACAGCAACATAAAAAATCGATTCCAGACAAAACACAACATAGAAAGGTGCTCATCATAGGCATACGGCCAAAGATAGCCGACTAAACTGAAAAGGAAAAAATAAAAATTGAACATCGACTTGACTTGTGATTTAACCCATGTTACTATGATAAGAAGTATAGAAGAAAATGATGTTCAAGATAGAACGCAATCCAAGCAGACTGATAGTGATGAACTTTCATCCAAGTATTCTAGGTTTGATGACAAATTAAGTTGCCTAGTAAAAACATTCAGTAGAGAGAACAACACGAAATGGAGATTTGGTTGGAATGTTATAACTATGAAATAGAACAACATAATATAAACATTCTAATAAGAATTAATGATCCACCTTTTGCAGTCCAACAATTAGTACATAAGTCAGTCGAGCACAGGTTATATATGTCTATAATTATGCTCTTCGCCATAGTTATAAGTTAATTATTAGGTTGAGAGAATATATCTAAACCCCATGGAATATGTTGGAATATTCATAGTAATATTGACATATTTCACTGTTAAAATTTTCCACTAAGATTTTTTGTTGTTGTTGAAATATGCATACAATCTTTTTTTATAAATAACCACAATATAATTTGTAATAAAGTTATTATTTAGTTAATTTTTGTTTTTTCTAAATATATTAAATTTCAGAGTAATAATGGGTTACCCATTTTTATGGTTATCATGGATTGAATTTTATTTGTAGTTCGATCCATTTAATTTATATGGCTTCCCTAGCTTGTCTTAATTTAATGTTAATATTTTATTCTAACTTAAATTGCAAAAAAAATTCCAAAATAGATATGCCTATAATTATGTTGATAGTAAGAATAGATATTCCATAGTTATAATTTAATTATTAGGTTGATCTTAGATATTTAAACCCCATGGAAAATGTTGGAATATTCATGGTAATATTTACATATCAATGATAAGATGTCTATCTAGGTTAGGT
>APFE031442893.1:0-20428 GCA_000404065.3 Pinus taeda
GGCTCCAAAAATGGCACTCATTACCATACATTTTTCACCTATGCTTCCATCATTTCGCTCACTATTCATCACCTTGTCACTCCATTTTTCCTACTATTCACCATTAATGGGTCTCATTTATATTTTCCAAATATTGTTTATTTTTAAGCATTTTTGAGAGAATTTCTTGATTAAATATTAGAAAATAATATATTTTACTTTATATATGGAAAGTGGGTTGTTTTGGTGACATATGTAGGTTCTAAGGAAGCTTCCAAGGCATCTTTATGTGGCCATGAATGATCAAATTCGAATTTGAAAAGATAAGCTTCATGGAGGAGATCATGGAGGATAGGGTTATGTGTCATCATTGGTTGAGAAATATGTGGGTCAAAGGAGAGAATAGTGGGTCTACATTTATGAGGTTGTTATCATAGTTTTTGTATAAATAGGAGCACCTCTTCCATTCCAAAGAGGAGGACTCTTAGAGCATTGTATCCAATTGATGATGGAATAAAGCTTCATTTGACATATATTTTCATTATGTAGTTTTAGAAATAGTTTTCCATTATATAGTTTTAGATAGAAGTTATCTTAATGTAGTATATGGAATGGCTTGTCATTTTGTTCCTAGGAGAATTGAGCTCACTATAGAAGGAGCAAAGGAATTTGTTATTTCATACTAGATCTTATTTTATTTAATTGCTTAGATGTTTGATGTTTGAGGATTGGTTTGATGAATGAATTTTCAGTTAGAGTCTTATCAACATATGAGAGGACAACCAAGAGTCTAAGTTAGGCTCTCTCTCTCTCTATTTGATTTGTAATTGGAATTCATCTTTTTGCTTTTATGTTTCAAAGTTATTTCATTTAGTTTACGCTTATGGATGAATTTTAGTCTAGTCTGGATTAGTACAAGAGAGGAAAATCAAGAGACTAAGTTAGTCTTTCTCTCTTTGAATCTAAACAACAACTAAAGTTCATTCCCTTGTTTGCATTTCGAGTTTCTAGTTTTATGGTTTCCCTATGATACTGTAGGGAAGGACAACCAGGATCTCCTAAGTTAGGAGCCTCTTCCCTTGCATATTATATTGAACCGTAGATAATTTAATTAGACATAGAATTAGTCGCCTACTCCTGCACATATAGTGCCGGCATCATCAAAAGCTTACGAGTTTCCCTGGTCGATATTTAATGCAGCAATTTAAGCCCAATAAATTGCCTAACACATGGAATGAGGCCCCTGATCTACTATCGAGGAATCAATAATATTTTCGAAAGAAAGAACCAAAGGATCTTGTAAAACCTCACCTGTCACATTTGCTTCATGATTTTTTTCTTGATATGCATCTCCTTCTTTTCCCTTTCGAGATCTACAATCTTTCTTTAGGTGTCCTTTCTTTCTGCATTTCTAGCACACTATCCTCGATCTGGACTTGGATCTGCCTTTCCTTGATTTACTACGATATCTTGAGCTCTTTCCTCTTTCCATTTTTCTTCCCCTAGACTTTGCACTCAAAGCACTACCCGATGTCTCACCGGAGCTTTTCTGTCGCATTTCCTCGCTAAGGATAGCACCGACAACATCATCAAAATTTAACGTATTAGATCCATAAATAGAGTTACTAATGGCCATTACTAAACCATTCCAACTTTCTGGTAATGAGCACAAGAATAACAGAGCTCTAACTTCATCATCAAAGTTTACCCCTACAGAACATAACTAACTTGTATCAGTATTAAAATCATTTAAATGGTCTGCAACAGATCCAATTTCCGACATCTTCATATTAAATAACTGTTTCATAAGAAATACCTTGTTTGAGGCCGAGGGTTTTTCATAGAGTTTCTCCAACGCCTTAATCAAACCCTCTGTCGTTGTTTCCTTTGAAATTTTGAAGGCAACCGATGCTGCGAGGCACAACCGTACTATTCCGAGTGCCTTTCTATTGAGAAGGTTCCATTCTTGATCTGTCATACCCGTCGACATCTTTCTTTTTTTGCCCTATGGTAGGTACAAATATTTCTGATACAGATAATCTTCCATTTGCATCTGCCACAGTGAAAAGTTTTGGCCGTTAAATTTCTCGACCCTAAACTTACCATCTTCCGCCATTGCTCCCACTCGAATGAGGAACCCCTCTTTCTTGTGAGTTTATCAGCCAAATAGACCTTCGGCTCTGATACCAGTTGTTAAGAAATTATATATTACGGAGCAATGGAACACAAAATATTGCAGAAATATAAACACAGAAAATGCATAAAACAAGAGAGACACAAATATACGTGGTTCACCCAGTTTGGGCTACTTCCACCCCGAATAGCCAGTCCTTCCATTCTATTATCCAACAATATGAAGAGACACAACCTACAGCAGATCCGCTGTAATATCTTCTGTTTTCTCTCATAGTCTCACCTCTCTGCTTCTCGCTCAGAGAATACACATCTATTACACAGACTCAATACAATGACCTCATACAAAGAGAGGGGTTGCCTTCTAGGGCAAAAAACCCTAAACTAAACATAAGTTCTACCATCAGATCATTCGCCTAATGAACTGCCCAGATTGACTAGAAATTACTATACTTTTACAAGGCAATTTTACATATGTTTTTAGCTTCAGGGGCGCTGCCCCCGAAACCCACACTGGGACACTGCTGGCCGCCGGACCCCCATAGGGGGGACAAGTCCCCCTTACACCCCCCCACATGGAGGGGTGTAAAAAATTCCTGGAGTATATATCCGGCTGAAACAAAGACCTTTGAAAAATCATGCTCCACACTCAACATGGATTGGGCTTTATCCCCTCTCCTCTTCCCCTCAAATACATCCGTGGCCATAAATCACATCTATCAAAAGATATCCAGATTATTGGGGTAGAAGTAGACTCTAACAGATAATCCTCTCTCGATCGGGTTCTTAGAGCTATGAACACCCATTCTAATCTACCCCCATGAAGTGGCTCTCTTTCAACTTCAAGGGCATGGCTAGCTCGCCCAAAAAGCTAGCCCTCAAAAGACTCTTTGAATTCAAGTTTGTAGACATCATTTTCTTACATGAAACTTTGGAAGAGGTTAACCTTATCTCCCACACTCTTGGCTCTCTGAAGCATGGCTGGATCTTTCAATCCCTTAATGTAATAGGGTGATCAGGTGGATTGGCCTTGGGATATAACCCCCACACCATAAACCTGAGGACCTCCTGGGGAGGGGTTGAATTCATTGGTATGGATATTCTTTCTTTTGAACTAGGGATGGACCTCCATATAATCAATGTATATGGGCCATGTCATAGTAGAGAGTCCTTCTGGAATCGATTCCTCAACATATTGATCCCTTCCTCAGATAATCTCATCATAGATGGTGACCTAAACTTCTCCATTAGCTACGAAGAATCCTGAGGAACAAATGCATAGGTGGATTTTCTTACTAAAACTATGCAGTCGCTGCTTGGACAACATCATCTTAGAGACATTATTATGATCAAACCTCTCCCCACCTAGAAGAATCAGAGAGTGGGAGAGGCTGCATTGGCTAGGAGATTGGACATATTCCTAATCAAGGACTCTCTAATTCAAAAACTATCCCTTTACTGAAAATGGGTGGGATCTAGTGATGTTTCGGACCACACCCCCATTTTTATGGAGATTTCTGTTCCCCAAAAAAAACAAGGGTTCCATTTAAATTCAACTCTACCTGCCTAAAGGACTTCATTCTACATCTAATTGGTAAATTATTTATGGCTTACAAATCTTGCATCCAGGGGTAGAACTCAGGTATAAGGTTTCTGCTCCAACCTCTCTGTGCTCAAAAGTCTCCCCATTAATTGGGCCAAGGAAAAAGCCAAGAGGGATGACAATACCCTTGCTGAAGTTGAGCTATCACTGGCTACTCTTCTGCACGACTAGAACAGAGGATTCATATCTACTAATGGAAAGTCCCATCTAATAGATCTAGAAAATCAGAGATCCAAAATACTGAAGGATTAAGAAGAAATCTGGCAACTTCGAAGCCATGCAGTCTAGTTACAAGCTGGAGATGAGAACACCAAGTTCTTCCAAAGCTATTCCAAGGGAAAGAAATTCACCAATACTATCTGGAATATGCCCATGGAAGATGGTAGCACAACATCTACTTTCAGCCAACTCTCCCACCTGGGGAATTCACATTTCGAAACCTCTTCAAGGCTCCCCCAGGAGCTACCCTTACTAAAATTGTCAAAATTGTGGGACACTTCCCCATATTTGTGGATATGGATACGGCTGAGGAGCTCAACTCCCCCATCACACAAGCGGAGCTAGAAGAAACATTGAAATCGTTCAAAAAATATAGAATTCCATGACCGAATGGCTAGACCATCGAATTCTACCTTGCTTCCTATGATCTCATAGGACATGACCTGCTTAGGGTGGTGCAATAATGTAGGACATTTGGGTGTATGTATGAGGCCATTAACTCCACTTTCATTGCCCTGATCCCTAAATCCGACTCCCCTGCATCCCTCAACGATTTTTGCCCCATATCCCTCTGTAAGTGCTTATACAAAATCATAGTCAAGATCCTTGCAAATAGGCTCAAACCCATACTATCTCATCACATCTCCCCTGAGAAATTTTCTTTCCTTCAAAAAAGACAACTACATGAAGCTATTGGAACTACCCAAGAAGCACTCCATTCTATCAAGAATGAAAAGTTAAAAGGATCCTCAAAATCTATCTAGAAAAATATTTTGATAGGGTCAAATGGATTTATATCAAAATGATCCTCACCCATCTAGGCTTTCCCCCTCCCTTCATTAATTGGATCATGTGCTGCATCACCTCAGCATCTTTCAATGTCCTCATTAATGGCTCTGCATCACAATTTTTCCATGCTGAGCGAGGCCTTTGGCAAGGTTGCCCACTTTCCCTGCTTCTTTTTCTGATTGTAATGGAAGGCCTTAGTAGACTCATTGCATCAACCAAGAGGGATGGGTGACTACAAGGGTTGAAAATGAATGAACAATGCTATCTCACACATCTTTTTTTTTTTACGATGTCCTTATTTTCCTTAATGGCAGCCAATAGGACTCATCTGCCTTCCATGATATCCTCACTCTTTTTTCCTTGGCTACCGGCATGGAAGCAAATCACTTGAAATCTACCATCACCCTCTCATATACATCCCCCCAGGAAGCTAGAATTACTCATCAATGTTTCCCCTTCCAAGACCATCATTTGGAGGATGGCCTCAAACACCTGGGGTTCTAGCTCAAGCCCCACTGCTACAGAATATATGATTGGATTTGGCTTGTGATTAAAAGTGAGAAGTTACTGACAAATTGGAACCATAGATTCCTTTCAAGAGCTGGTCGCCTTGTCCTCATTAAATCTATCTTGGAGGCTACCCCCATCTACTGGATGTTGTTGGCTTGGATCCCCAAAGGAATTCTTGCTCGCATTCAGAAGATTTGCTACAGATTCCTTTGGAATGGTTATAAAGAGGGCAAGCTTTTTTCTTGCGTAGGATGGAAGTAGATCACTCTCCCTAAGAAATGGGGAGGTTGGGGACTAGAAGATCTCTCTAGTTTTTCTCATGCATTAACAACCAAGATGGGATGGATCCTGCTCACTACGTAGAATCTTTGGACCGAAGTCACATATCACAAATACATTTGGCCACACCATCTCATGGATTGGATTTGTATACCATTCTGGCCTTGTACAGGGGTTTCTATTGTTTGGAAAGCTATACTACATACTATGCCCTTCATCAGAGCGGGCCTTGCATGGAGAATAAGTGACGACAATCTGGCCTGTATTGAAATGGATCCGTGGACTGGTGGGAGAAACTTGCATCAACTACCTCCAGAACTCATCCATTTCCTGAATCAGAAGCACATCATGGTGATCGCGCATATAGCAGACATGGAAAACAGCTCCATCTTCGAATAGGCATGGTTATATGCTTGAAACCTGGGTATCCCTGAACACTAGCAACAAACCTGGGATGGCTATATAAATGCCTTGAACAAAGCACATGTGAGCATAAAGGAGGGCCCCGATGAGCTCATATGGACCCTGGTCGAACATGGGAAGTACTCCCCAAAAGTTGGCTATCCTAACCTTTTCACTGAGCAAAAACCACCTGTTCCTCTGGAATAGTGGCGAAAGATATTGAAGCTCAAAGCGCCTCCTCGAACTAGACTCTTTATGTGGAATGTGCTCAACAACAAGACACCTATCAGAGCAAACCTCATGCACAGATCTCACCATGGGACACATTGGTGCATTTTTTTTACACAGACGGAGAAGACAAATGATCACTTATTTCTACACTGCCCAAAGTGTGTACAATTGTTGAGCCAAGTCTTACATCTCCTCTCCAAGTATGGCAGATGGAACGATCCTTTGATCCCTAAAGCATGGAACAACCGGATCGTTGTGTATCAAGACATAAAATCTCCATGTCTTCCTCTACTCATCTATTGGTCTATCTAGATAACAAGGAATGGTATTATCTTTAAAGAAACAAAGGAACGATGGCCACTTATAATAGCTATGATCATCATTGCCTACCATGAAATCCCAGAGGAAACCCACTCTACTTCAATTCGATCACATATCTCTGAGACGATTAATCGCTCCATACCATGGGCATACTTTGATGGAGCAACCCAAGCTCAAGGATGTCGTGGGGCAGGGGGTATCCTTCTATTCTTATCAGATCAGCACCATTACAAAATAAATCTGGGATTGGGAGAGGGAACCAATAACTATGCAGAACTAATCACTCTCAGGCATCTCTTGCATTTTGCACTGGCACACTCTTGCATTAATCTTCAGATCTTTGGAGACTCCAAAATCATCATAAATTGGTTCAATAACATCAATAACTATCATGTTCATACTCTTAGGAACATTTTGGATGAAATTATGGTTTACAAGGCATAATTTAACTCTATCACCTGTCAACACATCTACAAGGAACATAACGAGGCTGCTAACAAATTATCCAAGGATGTCATGGCACACCCTAGAGGCTTGTGGATGATATAGGAACAACTTGGTGCAGAATAATATCAGTATTATCACCGACCCTAAATAGATAGAGCATATCCTAGGGTGGGCATGCCCTAAATGTTTGGTGTTATTTTGTAGTTGATACTCAGTATCATTATATGAATATATTTATGTTTTTATTTCTGCATACTAGACATGATTAACACCATTGAGGTGAATATGTACAACTTATTTTTGGGAATGGCTTCGACCATAACTAGTATTTTTGACAACTACTTTGACTAGCCTAGGCCAAATAGTTATGCATATGCCACTGACATCTACTATATGTAATTTTTCAAATTAATGGAAGATTTCGATTTTTCTCTCAGAAAAAAATAGTGATTTAAGTAGTAATTTACAATAGCAATTTTACTCACAATAACACTAAATTTGTGTTCTCTTTCATATCATTGGACAAATTCACTTTGATACAAGTTTTAGCCAACAACTTAAAATGGTATGATATAACAACCTCCATTTAAATACATTTTCCTAACTTGACAATTGTTAAAAATAGGAACAAGAAATTCCAATTTAATTTGTCCTTGAATTAAATTGTGAATCAAAATGAAATTTTATTCTCATTGCAACTTGTAATAGTTAATTAAGTTAAATTGACTTAATTGGCTTAGGAAATTCGATTTGGAAGTCTATTTAGAGTCATGTAGAGTGATCCCTAAATTTTAGGGGCCAAAGTTGAGTTCTTTGGAGTTGTAATTAGATATCTCAGTCTAACTGAGTTATAGTCAGTTAAACTAGTTCTAATTGTTGGAGGAAATAGTAGAGGTCTAGTAGCGGAGTTGTGCACCAGTGCATCACCAGTACCACACCAGTTAATTAAAGATTCACTCACAAATAACTCATGCATGTCAGTTCAGATGAAGACCCTGTTGATATTAGAGTTCTGGGACAATGTACTATCAATTGTATAATTTTCTGAGTTGTACAAATGGTGCATGCAATCAGTTGGGGACCTATGTTTTGATTGCAAAGTCATGGAGAGTGTATTTCCCATTAAATATGGGTTAATTCCTATACGAATTGTGCAAGGAGGTAGGGGCTTGGAAGGCATCATAATTGGCTAAGTGTTGGCTTGAGCTGGCTTGTGAAGCAAAAAGTTAGAATGTACTAGTGCATGAATTGTTCAAAATGAACATGCATTTTTTTTCTTCTCAGATCTTCTGGTCAATGCAATATAGATAGTCAAGTTTTTTAGCAGTTGCTTTCCCCGGAGAAATAATGTGTTATGTTTGATTGATATTTTACCTCTTTATGCTTATTGTTTTCATCGATCATTTTTTGTTTTTGCTGAGAAGAGTAGAGTATATTCTTGCCTTGTGTTTTAGCATATCACATAAGTTGTTGAATATACAACAAAATATACATGGTATCAGAGGTGAAGACAATATAGAAGAGGAGAATTCAAGTTTGTTTTGCAGTTGAAAATTGAATTTGCAAATTCATACTTTAGAGCAGCAATATGTCTTTCTACGAGTTGCGAATTAAGTATGCCTTGGAGGTCAGGTCAAATTACATAACTTGGAAGGACATGATGGAGGTAGTGTTGGAAGATAATAGCCTCAAGGAATTCATAGAGCATGACATTCCTAAGCCTCCAGCATCGAATACGAAAGATCCAGCTGAATGGAGAAAGTGTATGGAAAAAGAAAGAAGGATTATCCAGGAGGGAGTTCGAGACCACATTGTCTTGAGTCTCCATAGGAAGGATACTCCATACTCAATGTGGAAGGCATTGACGGACCTGTTTCAAAATAGAATTGACCATAGGAAATTGGCATTGCAGCATAAACTCATAAAGATAAATATGGAGAATGGCGACTCTATTCCAAAGTAGCTGACCAAGTTCACCCATTGTTGGGATGTGCTTTGGAAGTGTTGGGATTACTGTTGTCGAGGAAAATATGGTGAGCCTAGCTCTTCTAGGACTTCCCAAGAGTTGGCATAGTTATCAAGACTTTGTCAATGAGAGGGAGAAGCTACCAGGTTGGGAATGATTGTTGTCCAATTTGGTATAGGAAGAGATTCAGAGGAATACCATAAACATATCCTCATCAAGGACTGATAATGAGGAAAATTGTGCCTTAGCGGGTAAGGCAAATAAAGGGAAGGGGAAGGCATCACATTCCAAATTGGATTCTTACCGTGGAGGCAAGAAGAAGGACATGTCAAAAATCAAGTGCTTTCATTGTCACAAGCTTGGACATTTTTCCACAAAGTGTCTACTCAAGAAGGCCAGTAAGAAGCCCTCAGGAGGAGTGGCAAGAGGTGAGGCTCTTGCCTCACAATTTTAACTGAACTTTACCCTCATCAGATATATGGTGTCGTCGATGATGGGTAGTGTATGGTACATGGGCAGTGGAGCTTCTTTCCACATGATAGGTAAAAAATCTCTTCAGTAACTTGGAGGAGAAGGATCTCCAGATGCATGTCAATATGGGTGACAATGGGAGGTACAGTGCTACTAGGTTTGTTACAGTTACCTATTAGAGGGAGGTGGGTGCTACCCTCACTTTTGCGTGATTTTATGTATGTTCCTGGTTTGAATAAGAACTTGGCATTTGTTGCCATGTTGAAGGATACAAGCTATGATGTGATCTTTACTAAAGGAAAGGCATTACTTTGTCACATAGCCACGAGATAGGTAAAGATGACAAGGGTTTGGGTGAAGAATCTCTACAAGTTGGAGGTAGAATCTTGTGATGCCTTGAGCATGAAAGTATGAGGGTGTAGAGCCGAGACATCGGTGAGTTGTGGCATAGGTAGTTAGGTCACTTGCACCATGGCACTTTGAAAATCATGCAACAAATTTCTACTAGTCTTTCTGTTATAGCACCATTTACCACCCTTGGTAATTTGATGCTCTGTGTTATGGCCTAGGGCAACCCTTCCCTTCCAGACTTGGTCCAAATTCTAAAAAACAATGTCTTATCCCATACATTATTTTTCCCTATATAAAAAGTGTGTACAGACTGATCTGTCTATACTTAACCTGTGTATATGTGTTAAAACACTAAAAAATGTATAATATCCTTAAACTCCGGTGGACTTTATAGGTTTTACCTATTACTCACCTACTGTAGCCCATGGCCCAACTATTTCCCAACTAAAAAACTAATTTGGAGAAGTATAAATAGACATCCATGGGAAGGCCTAAAGGAGGAGAAAATATTAGATATTGATATTATAGTTGATTACATCCCTAATCAAGTCTACAGAAATCCTTGTGCCTTTTGCACTCCCAAGTCATAGGAAACCTTTGTTTCCTTCTTGAGATGTCATTCATCCCTTTATGACATCCTTGTGTATACCTATGGAGGAGGATTGTTGAGGCCCAAGAAGTACAGATCTGGAGGACGGTTTCACTTAGAGCCACCAGACGACTCAGGTTGTAGTTCTTCCATACTTTATTTAGTTTACATCAATAAAGAAGTGTTGTTTTGTTCCTGATATTTAAGGTCTTAATGCATTAATCTATGTTATGATTTTCTTATGAAATATTTTGTTAATTATTATTTTCTTGCATGATTATATGATCTAACACCTATATCACGAACATGCTTTCTATTACTGCTGTTATGATTTTCTTGAATGAGTTGCAAGTTCTAAAGAATTTGAAGAAGAAGAGGGTTTCAACCCTATGGGAATGACATCAAACTTTAGACCTCCAGGTAATACCTCTTCTTCCTAATTCAGTAGTTTAAGTATTAGGATTTCCTGTTTGCATGCCTCTTTATGATGTAAGCCCTCTGCTCTGTTGGGGTTCTCAACCCAAGACCCTTGGGTGAATTTACTCCTAACAAAATTGGTGACTCTATTGGGATTGGATTTGAGATCCACTCAGTTAAAGGAATGGGGTATATGAAACCCGCCTTAAGCAACTTTTCAACCTTAGCTTTGATATTTGTTGCTCTTTTAGGATTTACTGGTCAAA
This sequence comes from Pinus taeda, assembly GCA_000404065.3. Lineage (NCBI taxonomy): Eukaryota > Viridiplantae > Streptophyta > Pinopsida > Pinales > Pinaceae > Pinus > Pinus taeda. The sequence continues at coordinate 10,974 of APFE031442893.1, forward strand.
GCTTCTGGTGAATAGGTTTTTCATTTTCATATGTCTTGATCTCATGTTGGACTATAGATGGATCTATCCCAGGAATTTCCTCATAAGACCAAGCGAACACATCTCAAAACCCTTTAAAGAGATTGGTATAAGTATGAATTTCTTCAGGGGAACAATCAGCTCCAATGAAGACATTTTTGATAACGTTGGGATTCCTAGAGATGTTCATTGAAACAGTTTGTGAAATAACAAACATTTTACCCTCGGCAGAAAACTGTGTTGGAGCCAAAGGATTTAAAACTGCATGAACATCACTAGTAGATGAAGGACTCGAAAAGCTTGATTCTACTTCTCACAAATCAGGGAGGAAATATGACTAATTATGCAAATCATCCCACAGTCTCTCAACACCCGTCATTGCTTCTAGAATTGCTTCCTTGGATGGAAAAAAAATATCTAAGCAATCCATAGCAAAAGTTGAATCTAGAGTCCAGGCCACAACCACATCCCCATCTAGCTCCTCTGGTGAAAAAGGAGTAGGATCGGAGTCCGCAATTTTAACTATAGACTGATAAGCAATTTCAGCTGCAGACTTAGGAAATTCCATTCCACCCACCTACCCCTCATCTAATGTGGCGGTAGAAGAGGGTAAGGGCCAAGGATCCAAAAAATATTGAGTTCTAAAGAACTCTCTTTGAGAAGGTGCCTTGGAGGATGAGATAGCATTAATTCTAGCAATAAGAGCAGGAAAATCAAAGGTACCCATTAAGAAAGAGTACATTCCAACTCCTAGATTCTCCATAGGTTGCTTCGAATTGCTCACTAATGGAACAATAGATTCAAAAGATGCATTGGACTCACCTGGAGAATAATCCATCTAATAAACTATTACAATTCTCACTTCATGAGGAAAATAGAGGATGTGAATAATGATGATACAATAACATCCATCTCGTAAATCCAATTTCTACCTAAAAGGAGATTGTAATCCAAATTTGCATCAACTATTTCTACTTCAACATTTACCACCTTACCCCCAACACAGATGAGAAAGGCTGGAATAATCCCATGCGGTCTATGAGAATGACCATTAAATGTTGTTAATAGAGTAGGTGAAGGAACAACCTAAGGTGATATGATAGCCTTCCAACATGATATAGACATTACACATGTGGAAGCTCCCTCATCAACTATGGTTCGAAATATATTGGTCTTTCGATATGTACACTTGATTTGAAAAGCCATATGATGTGGGAGTCTCTTCTTGATGTTCGACATGTCAAATGTAAGAACAAGAGAGTTTTTTGGATCAACTACTCCGATCGCAGTGAGTAATGCACTCCTTTGTGTTGGGCACGACCTGAGTACCTATAATGCCGACATGGCATAAGGAATCTGAGAAAAATCTTCTACAATAGAGTAGTTCTGAGCTGCCTTAGCATTGGGATTAATTGTCAAACGTTTTGTGGAGCCTTTTAGCATTCAAGGTATAGACTCAACTATGGGATTCTCGTTATGAAGTGGCTCTGAAACATCAAGAGTAGTCTTAGCCTTTGACGATTCTGATTCACCATAATCATGTGACCATGTAGTAGTGTTAATATGTGAACTCATCATATAAACATTTGATGTATTTTCCCCTTCCTGGTTGCCCCCAGCTGGAGTACTGGTACTAGGATTCGTGCCAGCAAACAACTGTTGCCCTTGGGGAAAGGGTTAGTTACCACAACCTGGGAGCTAGAAGACCCTTGTTGAACCAACAAGCACTAAGAATCTTGAATCTTAGGGAAAATATGAGTCAAATGGTCGCCATTTCATAATTTGCATGGAAACTTTACTTTCTTCTTAGACTCTTTTTTACCCCCCCAGCATCATTATCAGGCTTATTTGCATTACCCTTCCCATCCTGATTCTTTTTCCTACCACGTACTTTCTTCTTCCCATCGGATTGTTGGTTTCCTTTGGGCTTAGAAGTTTGAACGACATTTATAGATGAAGGTTGAGAAAGCATGGGCACTGATGGCAATGATTCCATAGAATAAGCAATTTGTAAAGACAATTGTTGCAACTGATTTAGCAGGTTAGTTGTGCTATGCTAAATCTATCTAACTAGCCTGTTGGTATGGTGACCTAGCTTTGGCTTGGCTAGGTCAAACTTAGATCTAGGAGCATCGAGATTTTTTTTTTGAAGAGACCCACATTGAGAATATATAAGTTCTAGCTGTTGGGCTCTAAAAATAACCTTTCCTTCGGTGATACACCAAAGAGCGATACATCCTTAGAAATTTCAAGCTGCAAAGATTTGAGAAACCAATGTTGACAAGGTTAATCCTCTTTGTGGACAGAGATGATCCCCCTAGTCTAATGAGTGGGTCTAGCAACTAAGGTGACAATCAAATAGACATCTTCCTAGGTTATAATTGAAAAGAAGAATGAAGGAGATGGCCTAACTTGTTATGATGCTATTTTGATTTCCTTTGTTGAGGACCCTGAACTACTTGTGTCACGGGTTTGTTCCTACTTCTTTCAATGTTTATGCACGTACACAAGTGATCAAGACACAACAAGGTATGCCAAAACAAACAGCAAATCCAATAGCAACCTACTTAACTAATCAAGGAATGTCAAGTTAAAATGATAAATGAACATATACATTTTGGGAAGATGAACCAGTAGTTGTCTATTATTAGAAAGTAAATGGAATATTACAGGCAATGCCTTGATGTTGATAGGCTCTCCTTGAGTGGTAATCCAAGTCCAAGCCAAGAAATCTCCAGTTGTTGGGTAGCGAAGGGCTTGCGTAATGGTTTTGGGGCTCAAAGCCCACAGTTTTGGGTGAAAGTATGGTAAAGACTCCGCGAAGTGCATGGAGTGCGAATTGTAACGAGTCAAGTCAAAGGGTTGTCCACCCGAGAATAATGTAAAACAATAGGAAATGAGTCGGATTTCCCATGTCTGCAAACCATAGGAATGTATAAATAGAGCAAGCCTCTATGGCTAGAGGTCAGTTTTTGGAAAGTTTTGGTTTGGTCTTGATGTTTAAGGGTTTGTGAAGGCAATATTCTCTTTTTCTGTAAGTCTGAGGCAAGGGTGTTGGTAGATAGATAGAGGCTCTGTAGATGTGTGTGCAGAGGCCTGGTAGAGTTTGTAGTTGTGTGTGCGGACCCCTACAGTTGAGTGCGCAGGGCAGATCTAGTTGTATTGGTGAAGGGTTGAATAAAGATAAGTTGGTTCTGAAATACTGTGTTGATTCTGAAATATTGTGGATCTGGTTAATGTCTGGTTTATAAATCTGTTTGATCTATGCACTTATGCTTACGTTTTGAGTTTATGCAAATCTATAACATTTCTGAGTGCGTGCTTTGGTTATCTCTATTAAATGTTTGCTCAAAAGACTGTAAGAAGTAGATCTGATTTGTAGTAAACTCAGTAATAATAAGTATTAAGGATTTGCCTAGTTCTGGATCTACGCGGAAGCAAAGTAGTGCGAGGCTAGAGAATAGTGTGCGACCCCTCCAGACAACATCAGGACATCCTAAGGGTGCAGAAACCTGGTTCCAACACCCTCCCCTGCTACCTCGGGTGAGACCTCAGTCTGCGCTCCACGGACTGTTGCCCAAAGGGCCGGTAGCTGCGGGATTTGTTTGGTTAATAATGCTTTCAAACCTGGGTCAGGCCCTAATAAGCCAACAAATGGTTCCGTTGCTGGGACCGAGATCTACCTGAGGGATGTCTGATGTTGGAACGCTGGAACCCTACAAAGAAAGAGCTTGAAGACTGGTTGGATCAGAAGCTTCACGAGTTTGTGGTACAAGAAAATATGAAATCCATGGATCTCTGAGGAAAGGTGGCTGGATCGCTACATATACACAGAAATCCATGAGATCTTCTTCACGTCTTTCTCCACAGAACTATATGAGTGGATCATGAGGCTAGCTGATAGTGTGGGAAGGTGTAGACTTGAGCAACAAATAATGTGGACTCCCGAGTTGGTACGTAGGCTAGAGGAATCTTAGGATAAAATCGCACAAGTAGTAGATCACTGGTTGGATCAGATAGTAAGAGGGTTTATCACTAAATTTGCGATAGACACAACTGTGAGTTACAATGAAGCGAAGAGCCAATTTCTCCAAGGACCGTAGGGTAAGTACATCAAATCATTGAATACTTTGATTAAAATGTTGTTATGTGAAAAACGGGTTATGGGCATCCATTAATGTATGGGGTAACAAGAAGCGGAAGAGGCTATCGCGGGAGTGAAGGATTATAAAATAGTCCTCTAGTTTCACTTTCGCGAGAAAGTGAGGAGGAGCTCGCAGGGTTCTCCCCAAGAAGCACAGTCTCACTGATAAATCAGAGCATTCCACTGATACCAACATCATCCACACCACCTGCTTCACCCGCATCAAACCCATCTTCACTTACCCCATTGCCGCTACCACCAAGGGCTGGGATGGCAGGTGCGATCAAGTTGCCAGTACTTAGAGGCATAGGGAATGAGGAACCATAGCAGTTCTGGTTCGTGGTAAAGGCTAGGTGGGAAGCCCAAGGAGTAACATATGAGAACATCAAGAATGCTTCTCTGGTTAGTGCGCTGCAGGACCATGCGTTGACATGGTATATAAAGTACTGGAGCGATCACCCAAATGTGGGAATAACAGTGGTCCAGGATGCATTGAATAAAGAATTCAGTTGGCCTAAATCAGAAATGTAGTCGATCATTGGGTTCAAGGAAATCGTGATGCTACCTGGTGAAACCCCATGGGATCTAAATCAGATATTAAAGAATACAATCCGTGAGGCTAACATGACGCTGACAGATGCGCAACACTGTGTGTGGTTTGTGGCATCTTTGACACCTCACATGAGGACGACGCTATCACAGCAAAAGATCTCAACCCAAGCTGAAGCATTAGAGACAGCAATGAGGTTGCAAGAAACTCTAATTCAGGATCCATGGTTGGGAGTTCAGCAAATCCACGCGCAACTAAAAAACCTATGCTTAGAAATGCAAAGTTTAAAACAAGATAAAGCACTCCAATCGGAAGCTTGCACAGAGGTATGGTGCATAAAATGTAAAGGCCAGGGCCATGATAAAGATCATTGTTCGATATTCGCAAACTATCTAGCAGGAGGGGGACTAATGCCATTGCGACCAGAGGCATAGGTAGGGCCGAGTACGACGCCCTCGCTCTGGTGCGCAATCTGTCAGGTGGGAGGGAAGCACAACACATATAACTGCCATCTATTACTGAAACTGATACAAGCCCCTTAGCAGCTATTATGCAATTTTTGTAGATTGATGGGCCATGGAGAACGTAATTACCGAAGTTATGAGTTTTTGATGGAATGGACACTTGATTATAGGATGTATACTGAAGCCGGAGGTCAGGATCTAGCTGTAGCAATAAAGCGAGGCAGATTTCAGGGATGCGAATGGGGACGAGGAGGACTGGGACCTAGATGAGGCCAAGGACAATTAATCTGCTACAATTGTGGAGGACCTAGGCACTACGCATGGGATTGCATGAACTCGACCAAAACATGCTTCCCATACCATTACCAATTCAATCATGAAGCAGTAGATTGCCCCACACTAATTGCACAAATGCGGGAAAAGGGGGTGCTTTCGACTACTCCCACTCAAAACTTCTAGATGATGAAGGTGGAACCATGCGAGGAGGATCCTAACATGAACATGATGCTCAGAAGTGGTGCAACTATAGGAGAAGATAAGGGGAAGCAACCTGAGGAGGATGAATGGGTTTGCAAGGCCCCTACGAAGCAACCCAAATTTGATTTGGAGTGCACGAAGGAAACATTTATGGAAGCTAAGAAGGGCTTCTTGGAAACTTCTACTTCGGGTAGTAAGGATCAAGCTGAGCCGGAGATGGATACTTCCATGCTAACTACCTTTTTAGAAACATGCATGAAGCTACTACGAGACACCAAGGCAGTGAAGGGATTGCAAGAACTGATAACTAGGTGCGCAAGGCCAGACGAACCACGCATGGTCCGGAAGCTAGGCAAGCATGTTTTGCGCACCGGGCGGGAAATGTGGTTGACTGACCAGATTGGGGATTTTGAGATGGATCAGGTTGTTTTGGATTTGGGGTCTGATGCGAATGTCCTACCTAAACAAACATGGGAACGCATGGGTAGGCCCGCACTACTGGGCTCCTATCCAATTATGGATGGTGAACCAACAAAAGATATTGCCTATGGGGAGACTGTAAGGAGTCACAGTGGATATTGAAGGCACCAGCACACAGACCGATTTTGAGGTAATATAAATTGTGGACGATAGTAATCCTTATCTCGCATTATTAGGAATACACTAGGCCACAGACATGAATGGGATCATTAACTTGAAAAGACGAAAAATGATTTTTGAGAAAAAGTCCCTCCACGTAGTGGTCCCGCTGGATCCAGCTAAAGGGATGCACTACACTGAGCTTGTGTGTGATAAGGATAATGAAGAGGAATTGGACTGCATCTACCAGATCACAACACTAGATTAGGATCAGGTGAACCCAATAGCGGACAGGAAAATCTCATGGGAACGTGACAGTTCCTGCACATAGGACTCTGATGAAGAGATCAAGCAGTGGCAAAACCGATTACATGAGGTCACAATGCTAAATTGTAATAGGATGGTTAGAAAATTATTTCATGTAACAATATAAGCAAGGGAGTTACTCACAGACACAATGCACAGGGAGGAATTGGTAGACCACTGTGAAACAACAAGTCTGGAGCAGAAGAAGCCAGGTGCGCATTTAGGACCACTAGGCGAATAAATGGCACAAGGATGGAGGACATGCCAAAAGAGTGAGATAACACGGTGCAGACGTAGAAGGTAGGCGTGCGTCGATGGCATAGGATACAGGTGTATAGGATGGACATGCCAAACCACCTAAGAATCAAGAATCTGAAGGCACCACAGTGAAGTAGTTTGCCAGCTGATCGCAACAAAGCCTGTATGAAAACTAGGGGGAGCAGGACCAATGTCCATATGATACAACCACTGAATAAGAATATGCAGATACCAGGGGTTCGATGGGCCTCTAATCTCGGCAGCAAAAGGAGAAGGATGAAGCTAATAAAGGTAACTCCTCAGACTGCAAAACCCACGATTCACAAGGTCCTGGGCGAAGAAATTTGGCGATTGCAGGAAGCTATTCAGCGTGGTACCAACAGGCTTCATGCAATCAAGGAAGAATGGGCATGATCGAGGAGGAAAAGCGCGATGTTGGAGGAAGATATCAGCAAAATCAAAGGCGGTGTCAACCCGAATCTGCAAATAAGGGAATCAGGCTTGGGTGGGTCTAGTTTGGCACTAAAATGAGCAGCGACCCTGCTATCATGGCTACGACCACACCAAAAAATAAGTGTACCATCTACAGTAGCGCCCAGTGGGATAATGGAGACAAAGGTACGTGAATGGTGCCCGCAGCTCGGGCTAGCAGGGATAGGGAAATCTCGGCCCTTGGGTGCGACCGCATGACTAGCTATGGAACGCACAGCCTCAATGCCCCAAGCAGCCGAAAGGAGGCATGGGACTATAAACCAGTCTGTAGGAGGTCTATGTGGGAAAAGGATTCCAGGCAGGGCCAGTCGATCTGCCAAATTGCGGTCACGCCGAAAGTGTCGCGCTGCCGTGTGGAAAGGCTAGGAAGTGACCCTTGAAATCACTATTCATGAAAAGAGGTTCAGGTTACACCAGAGAGGAGTGGCGACAGGTCATTAAGACAGGAACCCCCTGTGAGATACGGAAAGATATGCTGCTTAGAAGATATGAATCAATTGAAACAGGAGGGAAGGGTTCCATTCAAATATATGCATTCAGCTAAAAACCCCGGTACAACATTAGGAGATTTGAGATTTGAGCCGGCATCGATCAACAGGCCTCCCATGGGTACCATGGCTAGAATTTGAGCATGGTTCACTGAAGAGCTACATCCAACCCAAGAGGAGCTAGATGAAGTGGTTGCGAGCCCTGCGATTCCAAAGTCCCCACGAACACCGCGGTCTCGGAAAAACAAGTAGACAATAGGGCCAGTTAGGGTATCACCGAGGTTCAGTAGGCAAAGAAATCACCACCAAACCTAATGAGGACAGTGAAGACTTTCACACCCTAATCGCTTAGATTGAAGCATAGGATGAGGACAAAGAAGATGTGTTCCAAATACCTCCATTACCCCCATATGTTTCTCCATGGAATGACACGACAAAGATACTGAAGGACCTGGACAATGCAAAGAGTATTATCTTGACCCCACTTATTTTGGATGGGATAAGGTTTGACTATTTGCCACTGGTTCGAATACTGAGTATCAGGTTCGAATATTGGGATCTAGTAGACATCGACAAGTTCCTCCAGTTGACCGCGGACAAACTACTACCACAGAAATGGTTACTGGGCGTGGAAAAGGTGGGCTTACTTCATCTGAGGTGGATACCCCACTATCACCGCGTGGACATCACCATTTTTGTGATCTGACAACTACTCTATTTGGTACATGATGGGTATCTCTGGTTAGAAGAGCTAATTCCGATCAGAGCTGATTTATTACACTGGATTACTCACCTGCCGATTAAAGGGAATGACCCCATAGATATTTTCGGAACAAGTAGCGAAGTAGGTTTGGCAGAGACCATGAAGGCCAAATATAAGCTGGAAAAAGGGAAGCGTGGGTATGTAATAGTGAGTATCAATGACCAAGGGGTGTGAGATGCCACCCAGCTACTAGCCAATAAACTCATGAGAAAATTCCATACAGATGAGGTGCCAACCCCTGTTATTGCACTTGAAGAGAAATGTGCAAAAGGAGTCCAGTTCAACTGGGCACAGTTCTTATGCAACGAATTTCTGATCAATTGTAAGGAAGCATAGGAGAAAGGTAAGACTATCCATTATGCATGGTTGCTACTATCAATCCTTTTGGTTGCAAGAGAATTTCCACAGGGTAGCCAGTTTCCCAGCATTGAGCACACCCTACCTAAAGCAGTGCGGTTTACTTCGCTCTGGGCTACAAAGGAAACCACGAGGGTCCGGGAGATCAAGGTATTTTGGATATTCATGGAAGCGAGTATCTAGACATGGATCGCTCGCAGACTGCAGATGTCCCCATCAGTCTACAATAGGTTGCTCAGCACAACCAAGTTCAAAGCAGACATGCACAACCTATATCTCTGGGAGCGGAAGGATCCAAAGCGAACATGGGTCAAGCTCCCGTTCATTTCCATGGACAATGCAATTTATGAGGTATTGGTAGCATGGCCTCCAGAATGGCGTGCCCTGGACATGGCCACATTAGAAAGGATGGAAACACAATCGTGAAAGAAGGAAATCCATCTGCGACTCACTAAACTGGAAGAAAGGACATGTCAGGGACAACAGGCTGCTTCGCTGCAAGAGGCGACCCGGGAAGTACTTGTCGACATAATTACGAAGGATTAGGGAATGTCCTCAG
>APFE031442894.1:0-15165 GCA_000404065.3 Pinus taeda
TCAAGTTCATGTAAATTATACAGACAGCTGTAACAACCAGATCAACAATAACAAAACAGAACCCAGAACACCTTTCCAACAGAAAAATTCAACCAACAGAAGATCTTAACACAGATACGCGGTTTTTTCTTTTACTGGCCTGCGTTGCTACGCAGTTCACCTTCTGCTTCTCTGCGTATACCCGCAGATCTCCTTCTTCTGGACTGCGTGGCCACGCTCTGCTCCTTTTACTGAACCGCGTACCGTACGCACCCAAAAACAGTATCGCGCCGCGTACTTCTCAGAAAGTACGCACTCAGAAGAATAATCACGCCGCGTGCTGCTACAGAAAGCACGCACCTGAACCACTGTTGCCCTGCGTACCTACGCACTGAGCCTTCGCCGCTTCTGCGTACCCACGCACAAAACCTTCGGTGCCTCTGCGTACCCCCGCACTAAACCTTCGGCGCCTCTGCGTACCCACGCACTGAACCTTCGGCGCCTCTGCGTACCTTGGACTAGGGCTGAAATAACCTCAGATGCTCAGATCTGAACTTGTGCTCAAGAGATCACCCTTCGCCAATCCGCTTCTGACTTCTCCTTTATAAATCAATCTTTTAAGAACCGAGAACCCAATAGATCAGATCTTAAGATATTCAAAGACACAAAAGATGCTCAAGCCAAATGATCTCCTTTGCTTTATATATGCTAGCTCTTCCTCAAATCAAGGATCATGGGGCTCAATAATAATAATAAAATAATCAATACCGCGGGCCAAAACCATGATAACCCAATACTGTTGGCTAAAGACCATGAGAAAACCCCACGGGTGGGCGCTTAACTGCCTTGGAATGTGTGCACTGGGGTACGCACCCCATGAATGGGTGACCCGCGTATTTGGACGCGGTCTCTGCATGGCATACCTGCGGGTACGCACCTCCTGAACTGTTCTCCTGCGTACTTCTTTATTTTTCATCAAAATGAGAGCCATGTCATGGGTGTTTGCCATCAAGTACAACATCTGAAATCATACCAGAACCATAATGCCAACAACCTCCACAACAAGAGAAGCCCTCAGAAGATGAAACTCCCATTGCAGATGTATTAGAGAATCTCAAAAAGAAAAATGCTAGAAGAAAGAAAGTCAGTGATAAGGAAGAAAGAACACCCAAAAGAAAAATAGAGGAAATAAAGAAAGCAAAGACAAAACAAAGGAAAATTCAAAAGCAAATTCCTCTTACTAATACCCCATCCACTGTAAGGAGTGCAAGACTTAATAAAACAATAAAGGAACTATCTCAACAATCCACAAATTTTTTCAATCTGGAGGAAGAAGAAGAGCCAAGGGCTCCATTACCAACCTTTTTGTCACCAATTTCTAGTCCAACAAGAAGAACACTCGAAATTGACCCGTTCTAGCAAGAAATATATGATTATATAGAATATTTGGAGAAGAAAGCTACAGAAAAGGCCATTGTTTCCTCTTCAAATCAGGAGAAAGAAATTCATTCTGATAGTCCACAAAAACCTCCAATTATAAATACTCTCAAACTAGAGATTTATGAATTAGAAACAATAAATAGGCACTTAAAACAGGAGCATGAAACATTGAAAGTGCATAATGAAACACAAAGAACCAAGAATGATAACATTCTCTTATATCTTGGTATATGGTACAAAAATAATAAGAATATGAAAGAAAAGAACAAATCCCTTAAGAGAAAAGTGATAAGTCTTAAACATAAGGTTCTGATGAAGAAACCAAGAATGGTAGTCACCAAGAAGAAAGAAAAGAGGACAAATATAGATGTTTTGGCTCAAGTATTTGAAGAAGTTCAATAATAGGAAGGTTTTCATCAATTTTAAAATTTTGCATGAGGACATGCAATGACCTCCGTGTCGGCGAATGATGAACCTCACAATTTCTTCTTTTCGGCATCCTTTTTCACCCCATCTATTTCTTTTTTATCTTCAGAATAACACATTGGGCATCAAGTTATAGGAATGATGACATGGTAGGTATATAATTGTCTTTTATTTCATAAAATGATAATTTCCTTTATTATTTAGTTTAATGTTTACTTCAGCTACTGAATTACAATGATTTTGCAACTAATACACGATTCTGCAGCCAAGTTCGTGATTTGACAGGTTCCAAGGTACTAGTAGGGAAGCGAAATATATGGGTAGGTGGAAATTGATGCACTCAATGATTTCCTCCTACTATCATGAGGCAGATCGATGAAACATGCCCTAGTAATGTGTTCAAAGGTGAAGTCAACCTCTGTAGTCGGTAATAGGCGAGCAAGAACAATATTTTTGCCTCATGATTTGCTTCGATGATATAAAATCATGAACGAATTATATGATGTTATCTTTTCAAGTTAAATATAGTTTCTATTGATAGGGATTAGGCGTATAGCTCTGAAAAATTAATTGCCATGATCTCTATAAATATTCCTCTCAACAAAAATGAAAACAGTAATAACGACGTGACAGGAAGACTGGAATTATGTTATTGATACTCTATTTTTAAGAATCATTTCGTTTTTCGAATAACATTCATGCGTGGTTAAGTGATTGATCGAATGTGTAGTGATTGCCTACTTCTCATGGAGGCCCTCTTCAAGATAGTAAGGATTTCCATTTTTGCAGTTGATAATTAACTTCATAGATTTATGTTTATTCAATTGAGTCAAGGTCATTTTGTTAATCATTTCTACTGTTCATATATCGAATGCACATGGATAGAGCATAACATCAGTGGCATAATTTTACATTTAAGTCAAATAGACATAATTTCATCTTTCTTATAGACAGTGTGTTAATTTATGGTATGTTCTATTCTTAGAGAAAATTACTTCTCTTTCTTATTATTATTCAAAAATTAGAAATCACATGTGCATAAGTAAAGTGCAAATAGAACATTAAACGATCAATAGAAAACAAGCCAAGACAAGAGACATAAGATGTGGTGGCTAGCCAGGGACAAACCCCACAATGTGGGGAAACCCTTTGATCAAATATTCTTTTATCTTCAATAATTCAGTAGAGAGAAATAGTACAATAAATCTGATTTATATCAGCAGTAGCAAACCCTAGATCAGCAGCATCAGCATTAGTGGCTTCATCATCAAAACTAGGGAAGTTGATATTTCGCAAACCGACTGTCGGATCGGCTTGATTACACCACCAAAAAATGCGGCCTTTAGAGGAGGTCCATATGGACCTATAACATAGTTCAAAAGAGGAGGTCTGATGGTCAACGTTGGTCAAACTTTGGATCTGCAGTTGCAACTTTAGGTTTAGCAGCTTCCTTCCACATGTGTAAGAGAAGAGTAACCAACTGTCTAGGAGAGAAGAGCCTCTTTACTGTGCTGGAGAGAGAGATAGATGTGATGAGTTGAGTGAGTCCAAATGAGGAAAAGTTCTCTTGTATTTATACACATTTGATGATAATTGAATAGGTGCAATTGTTGGGCTTTTGAGCCTACATGAGTTGTTGGAAGGCTTGATAATAATTCCATAATCAAAATAAATTCACATCTTCATAAATACTTATCGGAATTAGATGACCTTTAGATCAATCCTACACCTCTCGACGAGAGGATCCTAATAAAAATATTATCAGCCATGAATAAGATGACCCACATGGAGTTTGTCCCTAGTTTCCAATTTTAACACTCCCTCTCAACTAGGGAGAACTCCATCTACAATCTGTCTGTCAGTCGTTACTATTCATCCATCAAATGCACTACCCTGTACAGCTTGACCCTTGCCCTACTTTGCTTTATTTTTCCAATTCTTCTTTGTCTTGTTCTGCCTTGTATTGATCTGTACTGTTCTGCTATGTTCTGCTTTACTCTGCTTTGTTTTGTTCTGCTGTGCTTTTGTCTAAATTATGAAGAAGAAGAAATGATTGAGGATGCATCATACTAAATTAAAGTCAGTCTCAAAGTATGTACCACTCATCCCAAACTAGTCTCAACCAACCCGAAGTCAGCATCATAGTGAGTACAACTCTTACCACTAGTCCGAGACCAATATCATCCTCCACTGACTTGAAGTCACACTAAGAGTGCATACCATTGATCCTAGACCAGTTTCAACCAACCCGAAGTTAGTGTCATAGTAGGTACAACTCCTACCATTGGTCCTAGACTAGTCCTTCACTGATTGGAAGTCAGTCTCAGAGTATGTACCACTGGTCCCAAGCCAGTCTCAACCAACCCGAAATCAGCATCATAGTGGGTACAACTCCTACCACTGGTTCCAAACCAGTATCATTGATCCAGATAAATGAAGGTCATCCTAGTGTAGGGAGTACGATAGATACAACGATGCATCCATCGGTACTACTATGGTCCCTAACTTCATTTCCCTACTCATTGATCAGATAAGAGGTACTTCCCATGAGTCCTAGACTGCATGGGTAGGATCCCTTGACACGAGAACTTAATCTATCCCATCCTCATAGGAGAACTAATCATCCTGCTACACAATCGCCATGGAGAACACATCCTCCAGGCCTCACAGGAGAACTAATCATCCTGCTACATAATCATCATGGAGAACACATAATCTAGACCTCACAAGAGAACTAATCATCCTACTACATAGTCACCATGGGTTGTACATGTACATCACCAGGGGATAGTGAATCACCCTATGGTCATATGTCGCTCCAAGAAGTACCCCGCACCCCCTTGAGCTCCCAGAGCTCAATGCATCATACAAGACCCTCATCACAGGGTCTTTGAACAACACCAAGTTGTTCTCGGGAATTCAGGAATTTGACTTTCCCTAGGGGCTTTGTTAGAATGTCGTCCACTTGTTCATCTGTAACAATATGTTGGAGCCTTATAGCTCCCCACTGCACCATATATCGAATATAGTGGTACTTGATATCGATATGCTTGGAGTGATCATGAAATATAGGATTCGCCGTCAAACGAATCCCACTCTGGTTGTCACATAAGATCACGGTGGTATCCAGTGTAAATCCAAACAGCTCAGTGAAGAGCTTCCGCAACCAGACTACCTCACAGGAGGCCATGCTAGCAGCAATATACTCTACCTCGGTGGTGCTCAAAGCCACTGACTTCTGTTTCTTGCTCATCCAGGATATCGAAGCAGATCCCAAGGTGAAACAACACCCGGAAGTGCTCTTACAGTCCACCACATTTCATGCCCAATCAGCATCAGTATATCCAAGTAGTCTCACATTTCCGGCAGTGTATCTTAACCCATAAGTGATTGTGCCACAAAGATATCTCAACAGATTCTTGGCACCAATCCAATGTATGTGATGAGGTTCAACCATATGTTGACTCAATGTGTTGACTGCAAAACATATGTCTAGATGGGAGTTCACCAAGAACATTAATGCTCTGACGAGTTGACAATACTCGATGGCATTTTGTAAAACAGGTCCAATAGCACTACTGCTTAACTCTTTGAAGTCAAGCTCCATCAGGGTAGTTACGGGCTTGCAGTCCACCATACCGAATCTTTCTAGAATCTTCACCACATATTTTCCTTGACATAGAAAAATTTCCCCTGGCTTCTGCCAAACTTCAAGTCCTAGGAAACAGTGCATCAGTCCTAGGTCCTTCATTTCAAATTCAGAAGCCAACTCCCTCTTACATTTGTGAATGAGAGGGTCTCCACCTGTTAGGAAGAGGTCATCCACATACAACACCAGTATGAGAGGTTTGTCATCTTCAACCTTAAAGTAAAGGTTAGGATCAACTTCACTCCTAGTGAATCCCAGCTTCATCAAGTAGCTATCGATCCTCTCATACCATGCTCAGGGTTCTCACTTCAGCCCATAGAGGGCTTTCTTCAACTTGCATACATGAGATTCTCGATCATAAATCTCAAATTCTTTGGGTTGCTCCACGTAGACCTCTTCTTTGATCGAACCATGCAAGAATACGGTCTTGACATCCATTTGATGTAGGTTCCATCCTTGTGAAGCCGCAAGGGCTATCATCGAGCAGATGGTGGTATATCTGGAAACAAGTGAAAATATCTCGTCATAGTCTATACCTTCCTTCTAGGAGAAGCCACGAGCGACAAAATGAGCCTTATATTTTTCCGTACTTCCATCTATTGCATTCTTTATCTTGTAAAGCCATTTAGAAGTGACAATTGTCTTGTCCTGGGGTCTGGGAACTAATTCCTAGACATCATTCTTCATAACAGACTCATATTCTTCGGTCATAACATCCTTCCATACTTGATGCTTCATAGCATATGATGAAGGCTCATTTTGTATGATTGTGCTCATGATGGTCAAGTATCCCTAATACCTGCTGGGTTTCTTACTTTCACGGAAGGTTCCTCGGGGTGCAGTTTGTCCTTCAGCATCATCAAGTAGCCCCCTAAGCCAAGAGAGCCTCTTCCTAGAAGAGGAAGGCTCTGGTGGATCAATAGGATCCATGGGTTCTTCCACATCAGCCATTGATTCATCATCCTTTTCTTTCGATTCCCTGGTGCGAGCTTCTTGAGAGATCCTCAAAGTTGGAAGATTGTCCACCTTGCTGAGAGCCATATCTTTGTCAAAGGTGACATCATGACTAATCATGACTTCCCTTTGACCAACAACATAGATTCTATAACCCTTAGTATTTTTACCATAGCCCACGAAGATTCCTTTCTTTATAGATGAACCCTATTTATTCCTTTTCTCTTTCGACACATGAAAATATACAGGGCTTCCAAAGATTCTAAAATAAGATATGTCATGTTTCTTACCGGTGAACATTTCTTCAGGAGTCCTGGATCCGAATTCTTGATGAGGGCATCTGTTTTGTACATATTCGGCGGTGTTTGCAGCTTCAGCCCATAGAAACTTAGGAATTCTTTGATCATGGAGCATGGCACGGATAGCTTCCACAATCGTACAGTTCTTCCTTTTTGCCACACCATTATGTTCAAGAGAATATGGTGTAGTAGTCTCCCTCTTGATGCTAGCCTCTTTACAAAAGTCATGAAACTCGTTAGATTCATATTCAGTCCCATTATCAGTCCTTAAGATATTGATCTTCTTTTCGGTTTGATTCTCGACCAAGGCTTTGAAGTTTCAAAACCAAGAGAACACTTCATCCTTCTTCTTTAAGAAGTATATCCAAGTATTTTGAGAATAGTCATTTATAAAAGTAAGGTAATATAAATATCCTCCAAAGGAGTTCGCAGGCATCATACCAAATATGTCTAAGTGAACTAGTTGTAATATGTCAAAGGTCTTGGCTTGAGGGGAATGGTCCCCTTTTGAGCTTTCCTTCAGCACAACCCGGACATACACCTTATTTCTCTACTCGGAATTCAGGCATCCCCATTACGATTTGTCTTACATTGGCTAGAGCTTTATAATGAAGGTGCGTAAACCTTCGATGCCAAAGTTTGGACTGAAGAGACGTGTCACAAGACATGACACCTAGCAGACTTCCACTGACCCAATATAATGAATCAACTCGAAACCCAAGAGTGAAATCATCTTTAACATTGTTTTTCCATATATGTACCTTGCCATCGCTGAAGTTCAACTTGTAGCCTTTGTCTTCCATTGCTAAGATGGACACTAGGTTATTTTTGAGGTCAGGTACATATAATACATCCTATAAGTGGATTGTGTTACCTTGATTCAATTTAAGAGAGACAATGCCTACACCTTTCACGGGATATTTCATATTATTTCCAAGGACAAATTCCAGGCTAGTTTCTTTCTCTATCATATTATGGAGAACTTCTTTGTAACTAGTGAAGTGCCTTGAGGCACCACTATCAATGAGCCAAATTCCCATTGAGTCCGAAGGAGTAGAGTTAGATAGAGTAGCTGGTAGATAATATTCATCGTGATTATTTTCAACAATGTTGGATTCATACCTAGAATTTATAGCCTTCTTGAATGGTTGTCCTCTTCCTTGATTACCAACACTCCTTTTACCTTTGCTATTGAATTTTCCATTCCTTTGATTGCCATGAGATGGATTTTGATCATTGTCCTAGTGTGATTCCTTTCTATCAGGGCAATCCCTTGCATAGTGACCTAGTTTATCACAAATGTAACATCATCCTTTTCTTCCACCCTTAGGTCCAACCTTTATTTTTGATTTAGGCCTGTGGTTTTTCTTTTTCTTAGAATGAAAAGAAAAAGCAGCAGGAGGACCTTTAGGCATGGGCATCTCTTGCTCTTCAACCCTTGTTTCTTCTTGAATGCATCTAGCCATTAATTCCTTGAAACCAGGAATTACATTATTGTTCAGAAGAGTAGTCTTGAACATGTACCATTCAGATGGTAATCCTCCAAGAGTCGTGAGTGCCATTCCCCTATCAGTAATAGTCTCCCCAATAGATAGGAGATTGTTCCTGATCTCAGTGATTCTTTAGAATTATGCTTGCATACTCTCATCTTTTCCCTTCTTAATTTCCTTCAGCTTATTTCTAAGAAACAAAACTTGATTTGCACATTAAATTTAAATAAACTCACCAGTCTATCGTAGATTTCCTTGGAGGTGTTCAGGTCAGAGATGTAGGTCACCAAGCGCTTGTTGATAGAGTCCCGGATGATCTTCTTTGTTTTGACTTCACCGGTTTTCCATTTGTTCTTGGTAGCAGCGGTTGCATTTGATGGAGGCTCAACAATATTGCCTCTCACATGGTCCAATGCTCCTTGATCTTCTAAGGTTAGATCGATAGACATCTTCCATCTGTGATAGTTAGCTTTGTCATGGAGCTTGTCTTTGGCAGGAAAGAGTGATGAGGACCCCATAGTTCTTTTAGGATAGCCTTTCCAATCTTCTCTTCGGTGATTTCTCATGCTCTTGCTCAGGCTTTGTCTTCACCTTAGCTCTGATACCATATTAATATATGGTACGTTATATGCTTAGAGCAATTTACTTCTCTTTTTTATTATTATTCACGGATTAGAAATCACATGTGCATTAGTAAAGTTCAGATAGAACATTAAAAAATCAACAAAAAACAAGCCAAGACAAGAGACACAAGATGTGGCGGCTAGCCAGGGACAAACCCCATAACGTTGGGAAACCCTTTGATAAAATCTTCTTTTATCTTCAATAATTCAGCAAAGAGAAATAATACAATCAATCTAATTTATATCAGCAGTAGCAAACCCTAGATCAACAACATCAGCATTAGCGGCTTCATCATCAAAACTAGGGCAGTCGATATCTCGCAAACCGACCGTCGGATCAACTTGATTCCACCACCAAACAATGTGGCCTTTGGAGGAGGTCCAGATGGACCTATATCGCAGTTTAGAAGAGGAGGTCTGATGGTTAACATGGATCAAACTTTGGATCTGCAGTTGTGGCTTCAAGTTTAGCAGCTTCCTTCCACATGTGTGAGAGAAGAGTCACCAACTGCGCAGAAGAGAAGAGCCTCTTTACTGCGCTAGAGAGAGAGAGAGATGTGATGAGTTGAGTGAGTCCGAATGAGGAAAAGTCCTCCTGTATTTATACACATCTGATGATAATTGAATAGGTGCAACTGTTGGGCTTCTGAGCCTACATGAATTGTTGGTAGGCTTGATAATAATTCCATAATCAAAATAAATTCATATCTTCATAAATGCTTATCAGAATCGCATGATCTTTAGATCAATCCTACACCTTTTGACGAGAGGGGTCTAATAAAAATATTATCAGCCATGAATAAGATGACCCACATGGAGTTTGGCCCTAGTTGCCAATTTTAACATAGTAGATTCATTTGCAGAATTAATTGTTAAATTCAAACATGTGTGATATTTAATTTAAGCAGATGCGAGTGTGTTTAAACAAGAGTTTGTTTCATTTTATTTTCATGCAAGTGCATTATGCAGATGTGTGATTTTATTTAAGTATGAGATTAAGAGTAATTTTTATTTCTGCAAATGAGAGTGTATATAATTTTCATTTATGCAAAGTGTGGGATTTTTATTTCAAAGAAAAGTGTCAAATTTTATAAGAAAAAATAGTTTTGTTTGAAAGCAAGAGAGTGTGATCATCATTTGTAGAGTTAATATTATTTTCTAGGAATAACTAATTTACTCATAGAAGACATGTGCATCTCGATCACGGGGGATTCACTAGGGGAGAAATACCATACGACATTCATTCATATTGGGGGATATATATTGAGGAAAAAATGACATGATATATTAAGAATATAATAGGGAGGTAAGGGGTTTATATATTGGTAGGTATACAAAATGGAGCTCAAAGTTTATGAAAAAATATGAATGGGCATAAAAAGTGTTAATGCAAAAATGGATACTTACAATATTTAGTGAAATTAAGGGTTTTTTAAATTGGGAATGCATATTGAGTTTGTATTGGTAGGGGGTTAAATAATGTGATTTTCAGAGGTTTTTTCCAATATGTAGTCAAATTAAGGGTATTGTTTAGTATGCCATGAACGCACATGCTATGTTAGAGGTTCATTGAGTGAAGACCACGCGATCTTGATAAGTCAATTTAATTTAGTATCTATGTGAGTAATAAAATACTTATAGCACATTCAATGCACATACACTTCATCAGTTTACTAGCCCTGGTTGATAATTCATGTAAGTAATTTAAGGTAAATTAAGTTATCAAACAATACACTTATTAGAAAATCCATAAAAGGATGACTGTTGTGTTGGTCAGGATGAAATCCCATGGTAGTTGCAGGCTTCTTTTAGAAAATCATCATAGTAGCAGGCTTATTGGAGAAGCCATAAAATGATGATTATTGTGATGGACCAGAGGAAGTCCATGATAGCTACAAGCTTCATGCAAAGGATCACCATGGTGGGTGTGTTTTTAACTATCTGGAGAGTCAAGGACCAGAAGAGTGACAAAGAGTTTGGATCCATCTTAGACGTATCATATGGGCTTAAAGCCTACATCAGACCCTCTCCATTTGAAATTTCTCTAGAAGAGCTTTCCAACGATATGCGGAAGTCCAGAAATGGATTCCTGGTTCAAAAGTTATGGCCTGCTAAATTTTAGGGATTTGAAGGATCGATGACCCAACATATTGGAGATCAGAAGATCGAAGGTCTAGGCATATCAATGATCACATATTGGAGCATTAGGATATCGACACATCACAACCTCGGAGAACAACCATATCGACGATCACATATTAGAGTTCGGGCATACCAACACATTGCAACATCGCACTTTGGTGTATCAACAATAGGAGATCGACACATTAGTGTATCGACGCATTGGAATGTCATTGATCGGTGTATTGAAATATTGAAACGTTTCAAGTGGAGAACCTTTTAAAAGTTGCGACATGGTTAAAACACCGACAATGTTAAAAGCTGGCGGGAATGCCAAAAGAGAATTAAAAAAGGATTTCATCGCAAAACCAAAGGTGGGCGATCCTTTTCTCTCTCCTCTAGCAAGACACATTGTGGAAGATGATTATCTTTGATAAGGAAACATGGAAATGTCTAGTTGGCTCTGATAAAGGACAAGTGCAAGCTAACGTCAGCATGACGTGGCAGTACAAAAGGACATGTAGCAGGTATTTTTGTCATTTTGAGGGGGCCTAATGGGCCATATCTGGGTGATACATGTCACACTCAGGATTCGGCACATGGAAGTGGTGATGTTATCTTGAAATTCAGTGATTTGAGGATTGAAGATATCTGAACTTTATAACAGTTTATTATTGAAAAGTTCTAATGGAAGGGGCTATGATGTTATTGGTGCTTGGTCGTGGAGCCCAGAAAATGAAGGGCATAAAGAAATAAAATGAGAAGAAAGGCCCTTGAGAGGATGCTAAAATACTTAGCACCTAAGTGCTATACCAATGATCACAAGTAGCGGTCCTAGAATGCAGATTCGATAAAAGGCTAAGTAGAAGGAGCCAGGACAAAATCAGAAATTCGCGGTAAGTTACATACATAAGAGGCTTTGACGTGGTATTAAGATGATAGTCACCAACCTGGTCATATAATAAAATGAATGCCAAAGGAAAAAAGCGCAAGGGACCGAGGAGTTTCGGTGAAGCACGAAGTGGAATTTCTCTGATAAGCACGGTACAAGGAGTATTGAAGGTTGGATGAGTCGGCAATTGAAGAGAATAAGCACAGAGGAGTTAGTCATTGGAATAAATGAATACTGTCAAAGATCTATGAGACAAAGCAACAAGGAAAATGGTCCACAGAGAAGCCATGCTGAAGTACTGTGAAACCATGAATAAGAATGGAGAGCCTCAGTGATAGGAGATTTTTCACAGAGAGGACTATGCTTGATGGACTGAGAATTAATTCTTAGCATGGAGAAACGGTCAGGTGCCCATTCTCATGGTTAATATAGTGGATGTGATTGATTCAAATGCAACAACATAATGGAAGATCCATGTCGAGGTACACTCGCAACAGTGTGAATGCATGATAGAGTGGTATCATCAATAGGGGAGCAACAAAGGAACACAATCTAGGAGCTTAGATGAGCAAGTGGGAAGAAACATAGTTGCAAGTGAGAGCTAAGTGGAAAAATATCTATGTGAGTGAACTACTATGTAAGGTTGAGAGAAAGCCTATTTTGTAGAAAAAGGTTGAGAGTGCCGATCTAGAGGTAAGAGACCCCGAGAGATGCACTGTGTGAGAAAGGTCGATGTTGCCTGCGATGTGTTACACAAACAATTGTCACCATGACTTTCTATAGTTTGTGTGAGTCCATCAATACTCATACATACCTCCTTTGCAAGTCTTAAACCTCAGCTCTTCATGTCAAGCCTTGAAAATGGGAGAAAGACCTTAAAAATATCTCAAATCCTGGTTTCTCACTTTCTCCTAGCATTGCCTGTAGTGCCGCACCTAATGGTCATGTTTCCTGTGAACCTGACCCCTCTGTATATTGAGTGATGGGTGCGAACCCCTGTCAAAGTTAAAAAGGCGCGAGTTCATCCTTAAAAACTCATCTTGGGTCACTTCTAGACACTTCTAGAAGGAATATTACGTTGGCAAGTCCGCTCCACCTTGGTTCATCCATTCTATAACTAAGGGAGCTAACTCCATGATATGAGGTGCTTATCCCATTGAAGGAGGAACTTATCCCTTCAATGGTGGACCTGCAACTTCTTCCATTTGCACTATAAATTCAGGCATTGGGCTGGTTGTAGGGGAGGTTAAGCTGAAGATTATTGAGGGTAAATGCTGCTGAAAACTAGGCTTCTTTTTCGAGCTTGTGAGAGGAGAATCACATACCTTTCATGTCATTTGGGAAGTGAGTGAGGCTTGTCAAAGTATAGGAGACCCCTGTTGGACCCTGGAAAGGACTTGTGCAACATCAAGGCAAAGGTTGTAAAGTTCTTTTATTCATAAAGTTAATACAATCAAGTTTGTTTTTCTCAATGAACTGTCTCTAATGGTTTGTTTTATGAGCTCCTTGATCTTCATAATGAACATGTTTTGTTATATGCAGGTATGCTTTGATGCGTGCTTGTTTGTGTATGCAGGTTATTAAATGAGGACTGCTTGAAGCTGTTGGGATAAAACTGCCTCAAACAAGCGTTGGACCAAGGTAGGGTCTTTTACACTTCTTAGTATCCATTAATGAATTGAAACATGTTTAGAGAAAAATAGGTTTTCTTGTGCTCTTTGTTGCTAGATATCATTAGATACTAGAGAGATTGGTCTTGTCCGCAAGAACGATTTATCCGGCCAACAAATTGGCGACTCCATTGGGGAATGGTTTGGTTTGGATTTTGTTTTGTCTTTGCTTTGACTTGAGAAACTTAAGTTTTTGTTTCTGATTTTGCCTCGATTGTTGTGAGTTTGGGTATTGGTTAGATCCTGGTTGATTTTTTATTTTTTGAAATTTTGGAAGAGGACCACATCCTCTGAGTTAGTTACAGTGCGGGTCTATCCGCACTGTTACAGTGTAACATAGAGCGGCATCGCACCTAGTTTTACTAGATGCCTGTGAACCCCTGTCAAAAATTTGAAAAACATAAAATCCATCCACCCAGTTAGGTTTAGTTTTTATCCATAGCTGTTAGTATATGCCTAGACCTGCATTTGTCTTGACAAAAGTTCCTTTTGAGTTAGTTTTCATTGGCATTTTTGTTTGGAGTGATTTTCAAAGAAGTTTTGTTTGATTGGATTGGTTTTTGCTTGGTCTTTGTAGTAGCTCAGAGATTCAAAGCCTTAGAGCCTTAGATCACCTTGGTCTCTCTGGTTTTATTGTTGAGTTTGACTGGCTTATGAAATCTATCCGTGAAGAGACCTAAATCCCAATTGTCTCTTTTGCAAAACTTTGATTGAACTTGATTAAAAGTTTTGAATTTCATTTTTTCTATTAAAATTTAATTGGATGTTTTTGATTAGGTTGTTGAGCTGAACAAATTGATCCTTAGTTAGCTGAAACACTAAGTTGAACGTCCTCAAAAACATTTCAAGTGTCTTTTCAATCCATTTTTTGTTTAGATCTCAAGATTAGATCATAGTTTTGAGTTTTTCGTAGAAATTATACAAGCTTGTTGAAAATTTGTTTTCAATAGTTTTTTAGAGTTTTTCTAGAAATCTTGAAAGCTCTCTTAAGGGAATTTCTTATTCTTGTAGTTGTTGAGTGTTAAAAAGCAAAGGGATTTTCTGTAAGTGTCATTAGTAGTCTCATTTTAAAATTTCTTTGGAAAAGACAAAAAGTTTCCTTTCAGTTGTATGTTAAGAGAAAGATTTGATTTGCCTAGCATTGCATTTTTGACTTTTCCTTAGCTAGATATTCATTGAAAAGGAAAAGGAATTGTTATCATCTTAGGTGCATTTTTAGTGTTTTGGAGTCGAGTCTTCATACCACAAAGTTTCATCTCCGCACCCATTGACTTAAGGAACAAACAATAAAATTAACTCTTAATTAAAATCAATCTAGCAATCATTTTATTTTCTAGGACTCTTTTCACCAACATCGCTTAGGCTAGTATCTTGGAGTAGGGAGTAATTAACTCTCCAAGGTAGTTTAAACAAACAAGTAGTCGATCTTGCGGTAGGAAGAAAATCCAATTGTTACATCTATGCTCTGGGAAATCTCCTCTTAAAGGAGAAGTACAAGATCATATCCGAACCAGTGTGGGAATCAATCCTTCCTCATTGGGAACGATAGAAGATATTCACGTATTAAAAATGGTAAACCTCGGATTAACCATTGTCAAGGAGCCTGGGGTCACTTGTTGGTA
>APFE031442895.1:4353-18577 GCA_000404065.3 Pinus taeda
ATATAGGAGTCTAAGGAGTCACAATATAACCCAGCCGACCTAACAATAATAATATAAAGCCACAAAAATAACAATAGAGGGATTCTATGGGGCACAAAAATAACAAAATGGGGACAATAGGGGCACAACAATATTAATAAGGGGTATAACTACAATAGTAATTGGGTAATCACTAGTATTATAGGGACCCAACAAACCGAGTTCCAACTAAGGCTGTTCATAAAACGCCATTTGAATTATGGAAAGGTTGGAAACCGAGTTTGTGACATATGCGCATTTGGGGATGCCTGTTTGAAGTGAGAATATATAATCCACAAGAGAAGAAGCTAGACCCAAGGACCATTAATGGGTATTTCATTAGATATGCTGAAAGGTCTAAAGGTTACAGATTTTATTGTCCATCTCACAACACTAGGATTGTGGAATCAAGAAATGCAAAGTTTCTTGAAAATGACTTGATCAGTGGGATCAATCAAACCAGGAACATAGTTTCTGAGAAGGATCATTCAGAATCTCAACCTTCCACCTCAAGTGATAGATTGGTTATTGTTCACAGCACCCCTTAAGTACAAACTGATGTTGAATAACCAATTGTTGAAGTTCCACAAGCTGTTGACGACATTCCAGTAGATCAGGTAGTTCAAGAGTTGCCAAGAACTTTTGAACAACGAGTTGAACCACATACTTCTCAGGAAGATGATGGTACAACATTAAGAAGATCTACTAGACCAAAGAGATCAGCAATTCTTGATGATTATGTTGTGTATCTGCAAGAATCTGACTACAACATTGGAGCCAAAAATGATCCCAAGTCCTTTTCACAAGCCATGAGTTGCAAAGAATCAGAATTATTACGATGCCATGAAGGAAGAGATGAATTCTATAAAGAGTAATGAAGTCTAAGATCTTGTTGAGTTTCCTAATGGTACAAAATCCATTGGATGTAAATGGGTCTTTAAGACAAAGAAAGACTCATTGGGCAACATTGAGAGATACAAGGCAAGACTCATTGCTAAGGGATTCACTCAAAAAGAAGGAATCAATTACATGGAGACTTTCTCTCCTGTATCTAAGAAAGATTCCTTGCACGTTATTATGGCATTAGTAGCCCATTTTAACTTGGATTTGCAACAAATGCATGTGAAAATGGCTTTTCTCAATGGAGATCTAGATGAGGAGGTTTACATAAAACAACCAGAAGGATTCCCCTCTAGTGACGGTGAGCAATTGGTTTGCAAGCTCAAGAAATCACTACACGGTTTAAAACAAGCATCCCGCCAATGGTATTTGAAATTCCATAATGTAATTTCTTCATTTGGTTTTGTAGAAAACATTATGGATCAATGTATATACCTGAAAGCCAGTGGGAGTAAAATATGTTTTCTTGTTTTATATGTAGATTACATTTTGCTAGCAACCAATGATAAGGGTTTGCTGCATGAGGTGAAACAATTCCTCTCTAAAAATTTTGATATGAAGGATATGGGTGAGGCATCTTATGTCATTGGCATTCAGATCCAGAGAGACAAATTTCGAGGCATCTTGGGTCTGTCTTAGGAAACCTATATTAATAGAATTTTAGAGAGATTTCGAATGAAGGATTGTTCACCAAGTGTAGCTCCCATTGTGAAGGGTGATAGGTTCAATTTGAACCAATGCCCGAAGAACGACTTTGAAAGGGAACAAATGAAGAACATTCCATATGCTTCTGCTGTCGGAAGCCTAATGTATGCTCAGGTTTGCACAAGACCTGACATTGCATTTGTTGTGGGAATGTTGGGACGATATCAGAGTGATCCAGGTTTAGACCATTGGAGAGTTACAAAGAAAGTAATGAGGTACCTTCAAGGAACCAAAAACTACATGCTTTTGTATAGACAGACGGACAATTTGGAAATAACTGGCTACTAAGATTTTGACTTTGTTGGATGTGTTGATTCATGCAAATCAACATCAGGATACATTTTTATGATGGCCGGTGGAGCTGTATCATGGAGGAGTGCCAAGCAAACCTTGATTGCCACTTCCACTATGGAAGCCGAGTTCGTCTCTTATTTTGAGGCTACTTTACATGGTGTATGGCTTAAGAGTTTCATTTATGGGCTTAGAATTATGGATTCTATCTCTAAGCCATTGAGAATGTATTGTGATAATTCAGCTGCTGTTTTTATGGCTAAAAAACAACAAAAGTGGGAGTCGAAATAAACACATCGACATTAAGAATTTAGCTATAAGGGAACGTGTTAAAGAAAAGAAAGTGGTCATTGAGCACGTCAGCACTGAATTGATGATCGCTGATCCTTTGATTAAGGGCATGCCACTGTTTAAATTCAAGGATCATGTAATGAATATGGGACTTGGTTCCATTATGTAGTTTCTCATTGTATGGACAGTGTTATTTTAATGAAATTCTTAATTATTGTGATGTTTTCCTCATTTGCATGATGTGCTCGCACACACCTTTCACACTAGTGAGCCTTAGGGGTGAGAACTTTATGATTAGGGTGCTTGCTAGTGCCTTGTCTAAAGTGACGAATTGATCATCAATGGATTTTAGCAAGTCTCAGACCTTTTCATGCTGATCAATGGAACCACAAATACCAGCTGAAATTTTAGTCTTAACGAACATCATGCTTAGGCGATTAGATCATTCCCATTGTTCATAAAGTGTGATGTCTGCTGCAGTGCTGGTATTAGTGAGTGTCGGTGGTTCATCTTTCCTAATAGTATAGTCTATGTCCATACATAAAAATTGCCTGTGGGCTAAATTTCCAATTCAAGCAGATTCAATTATTCTTTATGATAGAATGTATCAAATTATTCACTTAATTCATAATTCTAAAGAATATATGATGATTATAATTTGATATAAATTCTATCTTAGATTTGAACTTTATGATAAAACTATTAATTCATAATTCTTGTGGGCAAGTTATGAATAATTTGATATTTTATCCTAATTCATTATATAAATATAATAAAAATTCATGTGGGATAAAATTTATTATATTTAGTATAATTAATTACAATTAATATCTAAATATTATTTATGTGATCCTAATCAATCATAATATATAATATTATTTAATTAGAGACGTTGTGGTTATTCTTCTAATCAATTAAAAAATTATATGGATCACTAGACATTATTTCTTCTATGCAAAAAAAAATAACTTGATATGAGAATAATTATAAATTGCATAAATAAAACTATAATATTCATGCATAACATTCAATGATGGGTCTCATATACTTATCCAAATTAGCATGTTTTAATTAGAGCAGAAATAATCATTTCATGCAAATTAAATACAAGCATAATTAATAAATATTACACAACAATTATCCAAATTGCATATAATTAAACTAAATAAATATTATAAGCATAAAAATAAAACAAAAATTAAACATATTTCCAAATAAATGCCTTAATTCAGAAAAATCTCAAAATATGACATTTAGCCAAACATGTCTATAAACACCGAGATAAAAAAATGGCTCTGATACCAAATGTTAGCTTATTAACGATTCTATAATGCGGAATAAACACTTAAAAGAATCGAAAACTTGAATGCCCTTGAAATCATACCTCTGGCCATTGATGCTGCTCACACTCCAAACCAAACTTTTTGCTATGCTTGGGGTAGTCCACTTCTCTTATTCATTTGACTACGAGCAAATCAAGATGAAGTTATAGTTAACTTTAACCAACAACTTGATTGAGAGCCACCAACATGATGCTCGACTAGCAGAGCTAGATTGCGGTGAAAATAGCGGATCGCAAACGAAACTCCACCGGCATGTATTGCTTATATCAATGTCAAACTAAACAACGCACTGCCATTACCCTGAAAAGTTCAATTGATGGTTGAGGGAACGATATTCGATAATAGTTTTCTTTATGTCTTCATCTGGCGACCTCGAATCTAGCTAGCCAGCAAAAGGAGCAGCAACCAGGGTTAAAGAAGCGGAGCGATGAAAATTAACCAAGAGTCCATCACTCCAACAGCTTTGCAAACGTCGCCCTTAAATCTACAAAATTCACCCATAATTTCTCATCCGTGTGGCACTTCCAAGCTTTGCTCACTCTAACTTGATGTTGTAAGGCTGAAGGAGATTAAAAATGAATGAGTGAGCTTGGGGACCAAACAGAAGTATATATAGCCAAGCTTCCATCAAGTTTCTGTTAGTTATGTGTCAAGTGTTCCATAGATCATGGTAGAGAATTGCAGAGGGAGTAATGGACCACTCCAGGAGCTCCCAACAAGAAATTAATTAACTGAAGATAGTTTCGATAATTGAAGGAAATAACTGCAGTTGGCTTCCATAATTTAAGGAAATGACTGCAGTTAATTTCTAGATTATCAACGGCCATGGGGAGAGGGAGCTTAACAGTGGCCACATATCAAGTATTAATAAGCCTAGCATATTGGAATCACCTGTCTCGTCCTGAAATGAATAAAGCTCCCCAACTCAGTCCACTGCTTTATTTATGTCGAGAATGATCGCTGGCACTGGCACTTTCTATTTCCATCTAGATCTATCTGGTTACGGGTGGCTGGACTGGGGACCTGACCCTAAAGCCTACTCTATCTAGTTACTTTCATATGAGCTTACACGCTCAGCTCCCACAGACGAAGTGTCCTCCTCGGAAGGCTTGTGCAAGGATTCCATCGGGCTATCCTAGAATCCGTACCACTCACAATGTCCTTTGTAGGTCTTGAAAGGAAGTCTACAACGACATTACTCTTTCTAGGCTTGTCAATGATGGTAACGTTGAACTACTATAGTAGTAATAACCAACTACATTCTCTCCCCCATTGGATACATTCTCTCCCCCATTCGAGTTGTAGATTGACCAAGGAATGACAGTGTATGGGAAGTGAAATTTCTATTTTCCCATATCCAACATTGTTGCTGGGGCTCCAAAAGTAAAATCTCCACAGGCAAAATTTGAGGCAAGGCTCCAAAAGTAAAATCTCCACAGGAAAAATATGAAGAAAAATAAAGAAAAAGTTCATCAATGAAACATAGCCTTTTATTTGAGACATATATGAAAGCCCATAAACCCATAAACTTCCTATATAAAGAAATTTCCATCATAAAACTTGAGATTAAAGCAAATCAATATGCACAGATCGAATATTGTAACAACTATTTAAATAATGAAAATTGAAAAATCCAAGAGAGTTTCTCTATGTTCTTATCAACAGATGGACCAAAAGCCAAAAAGGCCAAAGAAAATGAAGCTTGAATGTGGGTCTAGCATGCTCACAGAAATAAGCTTATTCTCTATTATCCCTTACAAGAGTTGACTACATGGATTTGTTGTTTGAGAGCTATAGCATAAGAATAACACCAGCTTAGGAACTTGATATCACACTACAAAAGCTTCAGGGATCAACAAGTTGGCTACCAGGCTTAACACAACTTTTTCCCTCTCATCTTTCGTTCCATACCTTCCATAGATAATATATAAAGTAGTTCAATGAAAGAATATATGAAGTAGTTCAACGGTGTCCTCTAATCTTTCTTGGTTGGGAATCGATTGGATTTTCACGCTCATCTTGTTGGGAATTCATCACACTCATCTTGTTGCACTCATCTTGTTGGGAATTCATCACACTCATCTTGTTGCACTCATCTTGTTGGGAATCCATCAAGTGGACTCTGGAATCCACCTTGAGACCACTCAAAATGTAATACTCAAAAAAGATAACGATGATAGGTTGTAAGTTCACCTAGACTAACCGCCAGCCAGGGATCCACCCTGGGACCACTCAAAAAGTAATGATAATAGGTTGGGACCACTCAAAAGGTAATGATAATAGGTTGGAAGTTTTCTAATGCCTGCAGGTTTTGGTATAACAGAAAACCTCAAACTTCGATTCCCCGATTTGATTTGCGTTTAGGGGTTGTTGGATTTTCATACTCACCTCATTTGGAATCGATCACGTGGGCTAATTGACACTCTGGGAGCACTCAAAAGGAGGAACTCAACAACCATCATCGCCTTCCCATCCATTCGGATGGGAGGGCCATCTGGGCTTCTAAATCTGTGAAGCATCCATCCTCTTCGTGTTCTTCATAATTTCTAACCCTACAATGGCCAGAGGCATCAGTGAAATAATACTAGTTTGGATTTTAGGTTATCGCCTCCTAGAACTCCTAATCGTGCATTCTAAGATTGATACCTTGCAAGCATCAGGCCAGAAATGAAACTTGTCAATAATCACAAAAAACTAGGCAGATAGATAAAAGTGCAAATGAGCCCGCTCTGGTTCACTCAAAAGGTAATGATAATAATTAGGAAGTTTACTAATGTGGTCGGGATAAAAGTGCAGATGAGCCCACTCTGGGACCACTCAAAAAGTAATGATAATAGGTAGGAAGTTTACTAATGCGGGCAGGATTTGGTGTAACGGAAAAACCTCAACAACCATCATCACCTTCAGATGGGAAGGCAATCTAGTCTACTAAATCTATGAAGCATCCATCCTCTTCGTGTTCTTCATTATTTCTAACCCTACAATGGCCAGAGGCATCCGTGAAATAGTACTAGTTTGGTTTTTAGGTTATCGCCGCCTAGAACTCCTAGAACTCATAATCATGCATTCTAAGATTGATAGCCAAATGAAACTGGTCAATAATCACGAAAAGCCAAGCAGATAGATAAAAGTGCAGATCCCTTGTGTCTCCTTATGTCTCAGAGTGCTAGCCACTTGGAAGAGTGATTGTTGAATGACTTGTATGTTTGACATTGGTTCCATTCAATAGTTCATCTGTAAGATATAAGTTAAATAACCATGCAGATATTATAGTTATCCAATATATCAGAAGATATCTATAATTATGTTGACCGAAGATATCTATAATTATGTTGACCGATAGCTTCCATTTTAAAATAGGGATTTCTATAGAGATGGGATTTAACAAAAATTGAATATTGTTTATTGTCCTTAAAAAAAATTGAATCTCAATCTCTATTTGCTTAATTGTTTTTCTCCATATTTCTTTCTTTAAAATATGGCGATAACGATCGACTTTATGACTAATTTTCAAATTCCACTCCCTACATATCTCAAATTCGTGGAGGAGACCGAGAAGAATGTCACCTCTACCATATATGAAGTAGCTACCAAGCTTGACCTAAGCAGCCCTCAACTGATTAACGTGCCAAAGTAGATACAATTGGCTTCGGCCCTTGTGAAGTTGGATCTCTGGAATAATAATTTGGCAGTAATTATTGTAGTTCACTGAATTATTATTATTATATTTTTGGTCATGGAAATCACAGCGCTTTCTCAAATGCACGATTTGCCTGGTGAATCATAGGAGTCTAGAATTTGCTTCAAATCACCCCGAATCTCTGACCGATTCTATTAGCTAGCCCGTGAAGGTTAAAACCTTAAATGTTTGTGGCCATGTTTTTTTGAGCATACAAAATTATGTACAGGCTGAATTATTTCTTAGGTTGAATTTCTTAATTATTTATGTAGGTTAACATAATTGTATGTTATGAATTATTGATTGCCATACACTTTCAGAAAAAAGAACCAAAATCGATATGCAATTCAGGTAGCAAATACATTTATTTATTACTTAACCTGGCGGGGACCATGCGCTACCCTGTAGCCTTGTTTAACACACTAGAGCAATATGCTTCTAAAGCGTTTATGTTTTTATTAATGGAGTTATATACTTAGTTCGCTATTGGAGTATTGTGAAAAAGGTGTTGGTGAAACTTGGAGTATTGTGAAAAAGGTGTTGGGTGAAACTTGGTGTAGGTAACGTTGGTGTTTGGGTACCATAGTTCAAACCAAGTGCTTATTTAAATTCAATTTTTCTTTTCCAATTAAGAACTATATCAATGTTGTATTGAAGGAGAGGGCTTGTTGTGATGT
The DNA here is from genome assembly GCA_000404065.3 of Pinus taeda. Lineage (NCBI taxonomy): Eukaryota > Viridiplantae > Streptophyta > Pinopsida > Pinales > Pinaceae > Pinus > Pinus taeda. The sequence continues at coordinate 12,258 of APFE031442895.1, forward strand.
TTGTTGTCTAATTGAATGATAGACATAATTGTTGTTTCATTGGATTAATGAGGTATGTAAGTGCTTGGAAAATTTCGGTTAAAAATCGCTTTTATTAAATTTGGAAATTAAAATAATAGGCATTGGGTTAATTAGATAATGGTTCAACCAATTTTACACTTAAAATTTATATGGGTAGTCTATAAGTTAAACATTATCTAGTATTGTAATGTATAAGTTTTAAATTGTTGGGATAATGCTTCCCATCTCATCTAGATATTTCTGGGATAGATTGCTCCAGCTACAAATAGCCCATATGAAGTACTTCATGTCAATGTACGATCTGTTCATTATATATCTTATATAATACAATTATGCTTTTTTCGCTCAGAAGAAAAAAAATAAAAAATAAAAAATAAATAAAATAAAATAAAATAAAATTATAAGTTTTAAACATTACATAGTATTGTAATGTATACATAGATTCTTAATAAATAGAAAAGTAACACAATAATAAAAAAATATTACGAAGATGTTTACTAAGGAAATTCAAATCTGGAAAGTTAGCTAACTGTTTAGCGCTGCAATTTTAACTTTTATCATTAATCAACTTCATTGTTTACAATACAGTACATATGGTCCTGTAACATCCAAAAATCCCTAATCCATTAACTTGGATTAGATTACAACCATTTTTTCTTAACATGAATTATAAAACCATGGGATAAACCACCATGCACTACAAAACTGCTAAAAGAAAAAATAGTGTTGCAAAAAAATACTAAAAAAGAACACAAAAAACAACCCAACGTTTTTTTTTAATTGGGAGATTTGCCCCGTCTGTGACCTCCACTACACACTTGGTGCAAACGAATCATGCACGAGCTAATCGTGCAAAGAATATAACACATAGCCAACTTTAACCATTCTTTCACATAGATAATAAACAATACTTTGCATAAATAAATTGAAATAGTCAAAACTTAAACTCAAATTATCAGAGGAGATCTACCTATAGGTATCTATTTTCATTTCTAGTACCAAATATGTTTCAGCTATTTAAGTGGGTTGGTTCTATTGTTGAGCATTGAGCATTAACATCGGGTACAATGCATCGATACACACTACTTCATTTGTGTATAAGAAGGCTTAGATCTTAGCTTTGATAGGTTGATAGTTCAATGGTAAAGAGTGCATTGGAATTGGTGACCAACTTTGGTCCTGACTTTCCATAGCTCAAAAACTAACCTAGAGTAGTGAACCAATTGGGAACAGAGGTTTTGGGATCAATTTTGAAGATAGCACTATCTGCATGATACTAAAAACTAACTTAAGAATAATGAACCAATTGGGAATAGAGGCTTTGGGATCGATTTTGAAGATAGCAATGCCTGCGTGATACTAAGAATAGAGTAAGAGTAATGACCCTTAAGAGTAATGAACCAATTGGGAATAGAGGCTTCGGGATCGATTTTGAAGATAGCAATGCCTGCGTGATACTAAGAATAGAGACCAAATTTTATTTTTAGAAGATCCGCGTTGGTGAGATGTGAGATGTGAGGACTGTTAATCCAACATTTATGGATAGAAAATCTTTGATTGCACAGCTTTGATGATAAAACTTTTTGAAAAAAGATACTATGATATGATCCTGAGGGATGCATATATGGAGCTACATCTCATCTTAATAAAAGAATCACATGGGCAATGAATATATATAGATATATTGACGTAAACCTAATCGTTATTGATGAACACATGAGTTGGATATATTGGAGTTACTTAGAGAAAGTTCTCCTATTGTATAAAAAGTTATTGCGTAACATATTTCTGTTATCTCTTTGAAAATTGTGCTACTTATTCACTGCTACATATATGTTTTCATAACTTAAATACTATACATAAACTTCTTAAAATTTTAACATTTGTATTAGGTTCCAGGAACGATCTTGATAATATACTGCTATTACAATATATGTCAATAATATAATTTTGATCAGCAATCATTTATATTGCCAAAATGAGTAGAGGGCAAGTTGTGCACTGAATCCAAGATGGTGGAGCATGGAGGAGGCTAATACTGTTTTGACTTGGAAGTCAAAACAAACATCCAGAAATCTACTGAACAAAAGTGGAATACACAAATGAAAATGATATCCGAGATCAAACCGCCTCTTCTCATCTTGTTTCTGTGCAGTGTACACTTAGTGCTGTCTCACATTTCTCAACATTCAAATATCGCTCCTGAAATCTAAACGTGTCATCTAATCGCAAAGTCATTCTATCCTCTAGGCCATTCTCCAATTCATTTCAATGTTTCCAACTTATCTTAAGTTCCCTTTTCTGTTTCAATTTGAAAATAGAACCTGATAGTAAAGAAATAAGAAAAGGGCATGGTCAATATTAATGAAAAACTAATATTATCACCGCTATATCTGGCACTGTAACACTGATAAAGGTGATCACATTCAACTAAACACGGTAGAGATAAATGACTCATGGATAACTGTAATGCATCACACATATAATTTGGAATTTAGCCCCAGTTGGCCTTCTTGTACTGGTATCTGCGTACACAAGCGATGTATACCAACAAGTTCAGAAAGCTAAGGGAAGCTAAAAGCCAAAAGTAATAGTCTAAATGGCCTTCATTGAGATTGTCAGGTATCCATCCCTGTTTTCCTCCTTTAGTGGTGATAGAAGTAACAATAGTAACAATTAAGGTGCTCAAATAGCTTCCTAATGATGATGTAAGAAGAGAAAGAGCACTGCACAAGCTGCGCATTGCATCAGGAGACTGATCATAGAAAAACTCCAGCTGCCCTATAAAGAAAAAAATTTCTGCAGCACCCATTAAGAAATACTGGGGAACTTGCCAAAAAATGGTCATGGGAACTGGTGTGACTGTATCATGGACCAAATCTAGAGTTCTGACAATATCCAAACGCTTGATTTCAACCAAGGCAGCTGCTGTCATAGAAATTATTGATATGACCAGCCCAATACCCATCCGTTGCAGCTCAGTAAACCCCCTTTCTTTTCCAGTGTACTTGCGAGCAACAGGCACAATTATGCGATCATAAACTGGAACCCATATCATGACACTCAGTATATCAAATATAGACAATGATGCTGCAGGAATTTCGAAGGAACCAATGCTGGTGTCCATGGTCATGCCCTGTTCGATAAACAAGTTGACATTTGAGCATAAACAGCAGAAAATACAATGCCACTCACCCATATGGGAAACACACAGACCAAAATCTTCAGCTCCTCCACTTGGGTTACAGTACATAGTTTCCAAGCATTGGAAAATCCACTGTCCTAAATATCATCATCTGTTATTATAGCTGCTCTGTCAAGACATCTCCAACCATTTTAAGCCGGATCCTAAATATTAATGGGCGAAATCAAGATATATATAATTATCGTTTTACTTATACTGCAATCATGTCAACTTGTAGTTCTAGACTCTTGAAAATTTCTCATGTATAATGCTCATTTCGATGCAATTCTTTTGGTAAATAAAAGAATCATATAAAACCAGCCCTCATAGTTAAAAAAAAAGGGTAAGAACAGTACTTGAGATCATTTGTATGCTCTATCTTTCGGCTTCCTTGAATAACAGAACGCTTGTCCTGCACCTCGTACAACATTGAACTATCTTGAGGGACTTCCTTTTGCAAATTACGCAGTGATGCAACTATTACTTGGCATAACCGTGTGAGGGGACTGCCTCCAGGTTTTTGGAATCTATATAATGGTGTCCCAGAAAAAAAACTTATTATGGCTAATCCCATAAAAATGGTAGGGATAGCAAAACCCCATCCCCATCCAACATTGTCTTGGACCCATACAATAACGCTGCTGGAAACAAGAGCCCCAACATTAATTGAGAAGTAAAACCAATTGAAGAAAGAGCCCTTCTTCTTCCTTTCTGTTGGATTGGTGTCATCGAACTGGTCAGCCCCAAAAGAAGACACACAGGGTTTGATGCCTCCAGTTCCTAATGCAATAAGGTAAAGTCCAAGGAAAAATACAACATATTCAAGTGTTGTTGCCTTTGGGCAGACACTGTCTGTGCAGGATGGAGGTTGCAAGGCAGAAACAGAGACTGAAATTGTCAAGGTTGCCATTCCCTGCAAATATTAAAGTATGGTTATCAGTCAGATATTAATCAATTAATCAACATCCTCTGCATTAGACCATTCATGTACTTCAGCCTTGACAAGATCACGGTTCTTCTGAATAAGCTTCCACAGCGGGTATCTGCCAAAAGATTAATCAATGTTTTATGAGAATTGGCTAACATTAATATCACAGAAAGAATCCTGGGAAAACAAAATTTTGGTTTAATGGTGTCACTTACTCTTTTCTGGGCAAAACATGATCTCCATCCCTCAACTTCAAAGAAGGGCAGAAATCTCCACTTCCATCCCCAAGATAAATAAATTGTTTTTTATCAACTGATTCCCCTTCCAAAGACTTTCGCATAATCTCATCTATTATTGCTCCCTGCAACAAGAAAACTATCAGCATGCAATATTTCTCTACTAATTATTTGCACTCAAAGAAGAAAAGTGAGATGAATTCCACAGTTAGGAAAGAGATGGAAAGATCCATCGACTCTTTGGGTGTTTGGGTGTATTCATTGGATGCATTGTCCATTGGGTACAGACAACAGAAGCAGAAATACATTTAAACCTTTATCCAAATTCTTATCCCAGATGTCCCAAAGAATAAATATCATAACTCCATATGTGCATATCAGACCTGTAATTATAAGTTATAGGTCCAAATATGCATATCAGAACATGTGTTATTCTATATATGAGACCCGCCCCAGTTTAGATGGGTGTTTGCTAATGTGTAACAGTTGAGAAGAATGAATAACTTGCACATATTAGGAGGGAGGCTGCAGCCATGAGGAGGGCCTTCAGTGAAGGGATGAAAAGGCTGAATCCTCAATCTCCCCTTCTCATCGACAAATGCTGGATTTGTCTTAATCTCAGTGAAGTATTGGAGCAGGTCATGTGCTTGAAGAATGGTCTTTATGAAGAACATATTAGCATCGCTCACAATTCGAAGTTCACACCTGCAACACCACAACAACCAAAGAATACTTGATTACAATCAATACAGACTTCTTCAGTGAAATCTAATAAACTAAAAATGAGGAGAAAGAGCCATGACGTCATCACCCACCCCATGGAGAAGGCAAATTTGATTGCTCTTATAGTTTCTGGGTACAGAGGAATGGTCTTCAAACTCTCTTCAATGTCGCTTATCGTCTGTCCCTGGTCATGCAGCTCGCCCATCATTTTATCCTTCACCCACAAACCAACATATTAATTGCAGAAAATCTCAAGGATGCTTCTAGCATTTTTAGTAAAGCTGACTACTTGAGGATTTCAATGAGCACCTGCTGGTATGAATCTAACCAAACGCATAACAAAATTGGGCACAAGTTGCAGTAACCCCTGAGCCAACAAAAACTCAAACTCGCATTACATGAAGATTAAAATACAAATAGTAATTGCTTACCATAAGAGTATTCCATGGAAGCGTGGGGAGCAAAGCCTGGAAGAGCGGAGTGGCTCCGAGCTGTTCAATCACCCAGGGAATTCCGTCCGAGTGATCCGCTTCAACATCTGTGTTTAATTAATGAGACAAAGGCGGAAACAACCATAACCTCCAAGAAAACTTAAACGGAAACAGCCATTAAACTCCACGAACTCTCCTGGAAGGGGGACAGATGTCGAGTGGAAAGTGAAATGTTTTTTAAGGTTATTTTAATGTTTTAAAACATTTTTTATTTATTAAATCAGACAGTTGATTTTTGTTCAATCGTCTAACAAAAGATCTAACGGCTACAATTAAGACAGAAAAGCATTTGGGGGAGTTCATTTCAGAGGGAAACGCCTTACGGCATAATTATTAATCCTCGTATCTTTAGTATCAATTTTACAATCCTCTAATTTATTATTTTAATATATATAATTACCCCTATCTCATTAATATTGAAATATTAGTTGACGAAAATCTATATTATTTATTATTTAATTTATTATCTACTTTACCTATTTTTATGAAATTCCTTTAATTCATATAAGTAAATTAATAATTATTAATAAACGTTCTCATTCACTTCATGCCCCCTAATGGTCATATCCTTTATATATTCTTGGTCAAGCACTCTTCACCATCTTTTTGTGCCTAAAGATGGGTAAGGTGTTCCTCAAGACATCAGACACCCTAAGGAGTGTACACAATATTCTACAAAAAGTTCTCAACATAGATCCATATTAACTCTGGGTCTACCAAGCACCGAGAGAAATCAA
>APFE031442909.1:0-17080 GCA_000404065.3 Pinus taeda
TCATGTTCAGATTCTCAAAATCTCTCCTCAGCAACTGTAGTTTTGCTGTCTTCACTTTCTCCATGCCTTGATAGGCTGTCTTGAGGGTTTTCCATGCTTCTTTGGATGTCTTAGCTGCTGTTATCCTTGGAAACACACTCTGGTCCATTGTTTGATACAAAAATACAAGGGCTTTTGAGTCCTTCTTCCTATTGCTCTTCAGCAAATCCTTCTCTGCTGGAGTTAATCTATTAAACTCATTTTCATCTGCTGGTTCTTCAAACCCATCTTGAACTAGTTCCCATAAATCTTGACAGGAAAACAGGGCTCTCATGGTTATTGCCCAATAGTCATAGTTTTTCCCATTAAACTGTGGGAGTTGGGTGTTAAACATACCCATACTAGTGTTTGTGTTGGCCATTCCTTGCATCCTTAGTTATGCTTCAATTTCTTGACCGAGCCTTCACTCTACTGGAGAAGATCTACTGCTGCAACAAAATACTCCTCCCTTCAGCTTCTTTGTCACCTTCAAAGAGCCTAAACCTGGCTCTGATACCACTGTTGGGGATTTTTCTGGCAAAATCCCAAAAACACAAAATTCAAGCTCACAGAGGCAATGCTCTGTTTCCTTTACTGCACAGGATCTTTTGTGCACAAGGAAGCTTAAATTTTTTTTTTTACTGAGAACAGAGTATTGCACCACCATAAAAGATTTCTATTCATTAAAACAAATTCACTGATACATATTCATCCTCTTTCACTTAGAGGGATTCACCAAAACATTTCAAAAGAAATTACTCTGTCTCCTTTTACAAATGATTTCTACACCACTATGTAAAATCTTCTTTTCACATTTACTGTTGTAAAATAGCTTTTACATTTACTGCTGTAAGAATAGAAATTCTTACATAAGTTTATTGTTGTAAAATAAATTCTTTTACATTCACTTCTATGTGAAATTATTCATTACATTCGAAATACTGAGGACTTTACATTTCATAAAAAAAAAATCTTTCTCATTCGTTTCAACAAAACAATACAAACACCTGTAAGAAGAAAATCCTTAATTTCATTCACTGTCGGGAGTCTTTTACACTGCTGTGTTTCCCCTTTGCTTTTTGGCTGCTGCAAGCTCTCTTCTCCCGTGTGGAAAAAAAAAAAAACTATATGGAAAAAACATTAAAAAGTAACGTTGACTTGCCCATACCATTATTTAATTCACGCCCATACATGCCGTAAAAAAAACATAAAAATCTACCTACGCATATGACAATTCATTAATAAAGGTATGGTCAAAATGAAACTTGATTTTACTCCACGCCAAGATTTTAATGTTGGCCGTATGCAGGTTGAGACCATCGATGGCGGAGATTGATGGAGCAGATCGGACGGCGAGCAGAGATATCGGAAGAGATTTTTAATCGACATTTACCTCTCGAGAAACTGTCAAAGGGTGATGTCATGCCTCTGCCACGCATCAACACTATATTTTCTCGGGTCGCCTATGTACGAAAACCACTTCACGCAAAAGCGGTCCCGAGAAACTTATCGGCTGGTTTGTGGTTTTACTGTGGTGGTTTTGGGCGTTGGTACGGCTGCGTTGAAATTACATTTTCAACAATGATGTTCATACGATGAATTTTAATTTTCTCAACCGAAAATTCTCTTTGTCAAGAGAACCAAGAATTGAGCCCGGGAACGATGCGATTTTTCTTGCTTGTTGACTTCTAAACACCTCTAATATCGATGGAATTCTGGCTTAGATTTGGTAATTGGAGTTCTCATCCCAAAATCGTGCCAGTTGAAACCCCAAATAGCTCATGGCCCTTCACAATTTTTTTTTAACTTTAAAACTTAATAAAATTTGGCTTGCTTTCCACAATCTTCTGTTTTTATTTGTCCCCTTATCTTCCATGATAGCCCAATTTTGTTTTTGATAATGCTTGGGATTCAAATTAAACTTTGGCCATGGAATATAATAACTGGATCTCACATATTAATCCCCTTAAAAAATTTGATGGCGCCTGTCCCTTTACATTTGACTCGGTCAGTGGCATGCGTTGAGTGAGTTCATTACTCCAATTGTTTGGTGTCAGCCTTCAAATTTTCTCCCATGCACTGGTTGGATGAATGGGCAGAGAATGTGTGCAACACGACCTTCCGAAATATATGAGCCAACCCCCATTTTTCTTTCAACCATCGAGTTTATAATATTCGGCTTCTTTGTCAATGGTGCAGCCTCAACCCATAATAATTCGACTTCGGTAGGTCTTAATAAGCTTTAGGTTTTCTACTTGATAATTTGTCCCAACTAAACGAACATATTTGTCGAATAATTACTATTCATCTGACAAATTTCTCATGGGAGAACATATTAAATAAAAAAAAATTAAACATTTTGTTGAGAAATTAACCATTAATCGACAAAATTTCTTCAAAAAAATCCTCCTTCTGCCAGGCTGGTAGGAAGAAGAGTTATGATACCATTGTAATATCCCAAACAGGGTATTTTTCCAAATTTGCAAAAATTTAACTCAACCCAATTTCACCATAAAATTTCCATTCAATTTACAGAAAATTGCCATATAAAATAAAACAAGAGACTGCATGAAATTCAATCATATAATGAGCAGAAATAATCTCATCTTTTATTATAATATATAAACTAGGTTTTACATCCTAAAATAACAAAATAGTTGATATAACTGAGATAGAACTAGTCTCAAGGATCTGCTCCAATGTTGCACGAACCCTCCATGAAAATTGAACTAAACTACCATTGCTAATCTCTCCTGCGAATTCTAGATGAATTCACAAAGGGGAGATGGGTACTCACTCAATATCACTAAATCACCTCAGGGTTTCCTTCTTGGGGCTACCCAAGAAATAGAAAACTCAGTTCCCAACCTCTCATACGAGGAGAAGTATCAAATCCAAAATGTTATCCCAATGACCTCCTCTGACTTTTATAAAGATGATGGACACCTCTAGAACCTCCTATTTTATTATTATTTTATTCATTGAGCTCGTTTCCCTCTTTTGTTTCAATTAAAATATTATTTTTAATGTGGGAAAATGTTAAGTTGGTCATCATGCCTCCTAAAGCCATTTAAAAACTCCGCTAACCATCCCATCCTGTAGATCTTCTTGTTCTGGTTCTAACTCGTTGTTACGCTAATGTGTTCCTTTAAATATTCCTCTTGTAAAGCCACCTTAAGTGTAATTAAATGAGTCATGCACAATAATAATCCTATTTATGAGAATTATCAGAATGAAATGGAATGAGGAGCGAGTTGTGTGGAATCAATCTTTATGATGGAGAATGGAAAGTGAACTCCTCTGGACCCCATAAAACATAGCCAAAATCCCCTGGGCTGGGTGATGAAGTAAACCTACACCGATGACCTGTATATATATATATATATCCTAGGGGATCAATTTGTTTGGGAATCATCTTGATATGACATCTTTGTGAATTAACCCTCTGGATCATGTATCTTGATCCACAAGGTTGATTCACAAAAACTATATATATAGAAACTTACTAAATTCATAATTGAAATACATTTATAGTGATGATAATAATAATAATAATAATAAATATGAAGTAATAAAAATATATATATATAAATCATTTAGTAAAATTTCAAGTCAATGTTATATCTATATATATATATATATATATTATATATATATATATATATATATATATATAACAAGAAAACAATGAGGCCATTGAAGTCATCAATCGTATCATAGATCCTGATACTACTAAATTGGTTGAGATTTGTCTTACGTCTACTCTATTCAATTTTGAAGGGGGATTTTATGAACAAAGGTGTGGTGTTGCCATGTGCTCGCGCCTTTCTCCTATTGTAGCTAATCTGTTCATGGAGGAATTTGAATATAAAGCTTTGTCCTTGGGCGAATACAAACTAAATATTTGGAAGAGATTTGTGGATGACACCTACATCATTTGGCCTCATTGTTGGGATAAGTTGGATCTCTTTCTCCATCATCTTAATAATCAGTCTAGCTCCATAAAATTTACTATGGAATGTGAAATCAATGGGAGCCTTCCTTTTCTTGACGTCCTTATTTCAAAAAAAGGACGATGGATCATTCTCACACCAGGTCTTTTGGAAGAAAACTTACACAAAGTAGTATCCTCATGCTAAGCCCCATCATTTCCCTGCTCAAATTTGGGTTTTCTCAACACTTTAGCCACTTGTCGGTTTAGATTTTCTGATGAAAGTCATCTTGAAGATGAAAAAACGCATCTCATCAAGGTTTTCAAAAATAATGGTTATAATAAGCTCAATGTATTAGGGATTTCCTTAAGGCTGGCAAGGGTTCCAAGATTAAAAAAGAACACAATGATTGGTTTTATGCGGTACACCTTCCTTTTATACAAGAGAACTCTGACAAAATTGCAAAGATTCTAAGAAAGAAACCTTTAAGCCCCTTAACATTATTCAAAGTTCCATAAGATTTGTAAAAAACCTGGTGGACCCTAAGAATATGAAAGGTGTTTATGTAATTCCTTGATCATGTGGAACACCCTATGTTGGTGCAACTAACCACTCAATAAAGAACACGCGGAAAGGAAAAAACACCACATTTGCATTGAAAACACCCAAATCATTGCTAAGATAGATAATTTCCATAACCATAAGTTTTGGGAAGCTATAGAGACTGAAAGGAGGCAAAACAATTTGAATAGAGATGATGGCTAGAAAATTAACAGTTGTTAACTCCATGACAATTCTTCTTATATATATATATATATATTATATATATATATATATATATATATATATTATATATATATATATATATATATATATATATATATATATAATATATATATATATATATATATATATATATATATATTTCTAATTTCTTAATTTTTATTTTTTATTCTTATTTTATCTTTAACTACTAATAAATGATTAATTTATTTTTTCATAATTGGTTGAATGAACCATTTGCCACATGTGATATGTACTTCTTTACGTGTGTTGGTCCATACTCATTCCGTTTTGAAACGTATGCGCACTTGGATGTTAGAGCCATTTGCAGATGTGATATGTACTCCTTTATGTACGTTGGTCCAAACTCTGTTTTGAAACGTATGCGCACTTGGATGTTAGCTATAGTGGATGAATAAACGGAAAAGTGCATGAAAAATGGTAACGGATTTTTTGCCTACTTCCTTGAAACGGCTAACCATTCATATTCCTCAGCACAAATTTCATTAAGTTTATTACATGGATAAATTGACTTGAATTTCATTTCACATGCACAGAGAATTAAAATTGCACCATTATTGAAATTTTCATTTTATATGTGACACCCATATGGATAGATTGTGATGGGGCCAACCCACGTGGTCCCGTCGTTCCAAAGCTGATGTGTAACGCACTTACGATCTGGACAGTAATGTAATTGATTTGGTAATAAATGTTGTTTTGATTTTCAATCTCCTTGGGTTACGGCATGGGTACCTTGATGGTTTGCTGGGTGGACATCTGTCCCTCCTCGAGATCTTGGAAACCCGCCTCGGTTTGGGTTTTACTCCGTTCGCGCTCCTTGGGTGGTCATTGTTGCATTCGTCTTTAGCTCTGCGAGCTCCTGGAGATTCTTTGTAACTCCTGTGTTTTCTGTGATGAAATGTATGAACCCTGTCTGCCCGGTCGACGGTGTGGTGTGCGTTTGGTTGCGGTCGTGGTCTCTGCTTTTTCAAGTCTTGGCCTGTATGTTATTGATTGTTTGGTGAAGCACTGGTAAGATTTGAATTATAGTTCCATTTTCATGTGTTTTCGCTGTCGTTGTAGTGTATATCCGGCTTTGATTTTCGCCTCTGTGTATTTTGGTCGATGTCTGCTCGTATCTCACAACGGTTTATATCTCTGCGAGAGCTATAAGGTTAATGTGGACGTGGGTTCGTCGGCTTCCAACTTCGACTGGTCATGAGGCATGCTCTGCTCATCCCTTTGCTAACTCAACCGGTAAGCTTTCGTTCTTTGCTAGATTTTATGTCTGCTATTTGTTTTGAAACTAATGGCTCAGCTCCTCTGTGAGTAGGGGTTCGTCTGGTTACGGAATTTATAGCTGTGGCTCGCGTATTAGGTAATAGCCCTTGTTAAACTTCCTCAACAGTTTCTTCTCGATTCTTCGTTATGGTTTTCGTTTGTTGTGGTTGGTGACTGACCCTTTCTTTGTTTGCCCTTATGCAGGTGGAGCTGTTCGTTGGTCCGAACACTTGGACTCCCGGCCACCCTGAACAGTATACGGGTAGCTTCACCTTGTCGTTTTAACTATGCTTGTTTGGGTTCTTGTATGGTCTGCTTGGTTTTCGTTGGCTCTGTGTCACTGTCTGCTGTTGGTTCCTTAGGTGAGAGGTTCTGTGATAACCTCAGGGGATGGGCTCGAACTCTTTATAGAGGGCTTTTGTTTGCAACCGTGTCAGTTCCCCATGTTTGCGAACCCGGTTGGTTTCGTAATTACTTTGAACAGAGAATGTAAATATTGATACAGACTTTTAATGACTATGTTCTATTCCATGAATTTTATATGAAAATAATTTTGGAACCACTTGTATGTTTTTGTTTGCATACCTGTTAAATGTATATACACCTGAGCACTATGACCGTGCGACCTGTGCTGGTCGTTGTGGCTCTTTGTTTGATTATTGCGCTTCTGTTCTAGTTCGGAGTCTGTAGTGAACCTGTTAACAATTGTTTTTTGTATCATAAAAGAAAACAAAGGAAAACACAGCATTGAATTTCTTTTCACAGTACTTGAGGACACTCGTGGAATTGTATGTGCACTAAAAGAATGAGTATACTTATTTCTTTTTCTTATCTTCTTCACTACCCAACCCCCTATTGGGCTTATTTTTCCTCCTTTTGTATCACTGTCTTCGAACAGTTGGATAACTGCTGTTAGTTGTTTTGTTGTCAGTTACAATAGTTATTTTGTATTTGAAACTTATTCTTAACTGGCATGTTTTTCTTTGCTTGTATTTACAACAGTAATATAACTGTTCGGAAACAAATGACTCTGACTAATTACTAGTGTTCCTAACTAGAGTTCATTACATTATTCTTGGCATTTTTAACAGAAAAGTAAAATAAAAAAAACAATAAATGAAAATAAAAATAAAGACAGACACGATGTCCGTCCAGTGAGTTGTGTTCTCTGTCCTTGTCAAAATCCATATCAACCTTCTTTCCGCCTTCATCCTGTTAACCAAATGCTCCTGCATCAGGCTCCCGGGGTAAAAGAAATTCATGGCTCTGTTCCATGAGTTCCTCCACCGAATAACCAGCCTTCTGTATCTGCGCTGCGTCGAGCCATGAGCTGTCCTCCATTGGACGGTCTCTCCACTTGACAAGGTAACGCAGATATTCCTTCCTGCGTGTCTTCTTGGCTACCTGGGTGTTGAGGATCCCTTCAATCTCACGGGACTTTACCGAAGGCAATTGTTTCTTCCAAGAACTGTCTCCAAATTGGGTGTCCCGTGTTGGCTGTACCACACTATCATCCTCTGTTTGGGTATTATATGGGAACAGATCCTCCACATTGAAAATAGGTGATATGCCTATGTCAGGTGGCAGCTGAATCTTGTAAGCATTGGCTGAAAATTTACGTATGATTTTGCAGGGACCAATTTTCTTATATTTCAGCTTATTATATGTGCCCTTAGGAAACCATTCCCGGTGCAGATGCGCAAGGACCTCATCCCCAATATTAAAATGCACCTCCGTCGCTTTGAGTCTGCTTGCTGTTTGTATTCTATGCGCTGTCCTGCAACCTTAGTTTGATTTTTTCATGTAGTTCGCTCATTACTTCGGCAAAGTCTTCCCCATCCGCGCTTCGCCGTTCCAGCTTTCCCAAATCTCGTAGTTCATGTATTCCCCGAGGATGCATGCCATACAAAATCTGAAATGGGCTAAGTCTGGTGCTACAATTGGGTGAATCGTTATAAGAGAATTCTGCCTGGGCGAGAGCTCGGTCCCATATTCGTGAATTTTCTCCAGTCAAACTCCGTAATAAATTGCCCAAGCTTCTATTCACCACTTCCGTTTTTCCATCAGTCTGCAGATGATACGTAGAGCTGAAGTTCAGTTGTGTGCCCAACTTTTTCCACAGGGTGCGCCAAAAGTGCCCTGTGAACTTTACGTCCCTGTCTGAAATGATAGTTCTAGGTAGGCCATGTAATCTAACAACTTCTGTGAAAAACAGGTTTGCCACGTACGTGGCGTCACCAGTTTTTCGGCAAGGAATAAAATCAGCCATTTTTGAAAATCTATCTACCACCACCATTACTGAATCATACCCTCGATGTGTTCTAGGCAGTCCAAGAACAAAGTCAATGCTGACCGAGTCCCATGGCCTGCTTGGAACAGGTAGTGGTGTGTAAAATCCGGTATTCTGACTGTGTCCTTTTGATAGTTGGCAGACTTTACACCTGTTTACATATCTCTCTACATCCCTGCTCATTTTAGGCCAATAATAAAAATGTCCGAGCTGCTCCAAAGTTTTGTTGATGCCAAAATGTCCCGCTAATCCGCCGCTATGCTTTTCCCGTACAATATTCTCCCTCATTGAACAGTTCGGGATACATAATTTCCCACCTCTGAATAATAATCCTTCCTGTAAATTATAGTCTAACCACGGGCTTGCATTCCTTAATACGGGATTTTGGCAGGTTTCAAAAGCTTCCTTAAAATCCATGTTGGTTTGATACAAATCTTTCAAATGTTTGAATCCCAATACATGTATGCTACTCTCCTGTAAGAGCAAGGCTCTTCTGCTCAAAGCATCTGCCACTTTGTTGGCTTGCCCACTTATGTGTTTTAACACGAAAGTGAAACTCTGCAAGTATTCTACCCACTTGGCGTGCTTATGATTTAACTTGTGCTGCTGCATTACGTATTGCAATGCCGAATTATCAGAAAATAGAACGAATTCATTGCCCAATAGGTAGTGCCTCCAATGCTTTAAGGGTTGGACCACTGCATAAAATTCCTTGTCGTATGAGGAATATTTTTGCCAGCTTTCATTCAGTTTTTCGCTGAAAAATGCCACTGGTTTGTCGTCCTGACTAAGCACAGCACCAATCGTTGTTCCACTTGTGTCACACCGAACTTGAAAAAGTTTATTGAAATCAGGCAGCCTCAAGATTGGCCTCTCTGTGATCTTCCGCTTCAAAAGCTGAAAACTGTCTTTTGTCTTCTTGGTCCAACAAAAGGGCTGGCTGGCCTTTTTGATGGTATCTAACATTGGTGCGCAGATTTCACTGAAATTTCTAATAAACTTTCGATAAAAACTTGTCAATCCGTGGAAACTACGTACCTCAAATAATCTCTTCGGTGACGGCCAATTTATAATTGCTGCAATCTTCTCGGGGTCCATTTTCAATTCATTTTATGCAACTACAAACCCCAAATAAACCAGCTCCTTCTGCAGGAAAGTGCATTTCTTTAAGTTTATCAACAGTTTGTTCTGCTGTAACTTTTCTAACACTTTTCGAACATGTTGAAGATGCTCGCTTTTCGTTCTGCTGAAAATTAAAATGTCATCAAGATAAACTATCACGAACTTGCCAATAAATTCCTTTAACATCTCATTCATTAGTCTCATAAAGGTACTAGGAGCGTTGCTCAATCCAAATGGCATGACCAACCATTCGTATAGCCCTTCATTAGTTTTGAAAGTTGTTTTCCACTCATCTCCTTCCCTGATTCTGATCTGATGATAACCACTCTTCAAATCAATCTTTGTAAAATAAGATGCTCCACTAAGACAGTCCATCATATTGTCCATCCTGGGTAAGGGAAATCTATATTGAATCGTAATTTTATTAATGGCCCGCGAATCTGTACACATTTACCATTCTCCACCCTTCTTAGGTGCAAGTACAGTTGGTACTGCACACGGGCTCAAACATTCTCTGATCAGTCCCTTATCCAACAACTCATGCACTTGTTTGTGAATTTCTTCATTGTCTTTTGGACTCATCCTGTACGCTGCCTTGCTTGGCAAGCTTGCTCCCGGTATAAAGTCAATGTGATGGCTAATACTCCTCTTGGGAGGCAACTTATCAGGTAAAAAACATCAACCACAATGTCTTGGAATTCTTTCAACAGCTCCTGAATTTCTACAGGCAGTTCTGCTTTTTCTGTGTTCAGCAACACCGGTCTTGCCCTCCTTACAATTGCATAATTGACCTCATTTTCCTCAATCTGCTTCACAAACTGTTTCCCTCCAATTAACAATGTTTTTGTGCCACTTGGTTCCGCTGCATCTTCTTCCTTGATGGGTACAAGCGTATGTTTGATCCCATCTTTCACAAATTTATAACAATTTGTCTTCCCATCGTGTGTCACCCTTCGGTCATACTGCCACGGTCTCCCAAGCAGTATATGGCACACGTCCATTGGCATAATATCGCAGACCACTGTGTCGTGATATTTTCCAATGTGAAATTCTACCTCGCACTATTCATCAACTAATAACTGGTGGCCTTTCTGTAGCCACGACACCTTGTAAGGCGTGGGGTGTTTAAGCCGCTTCAAGCCCAGCTTCTCCACCATTTCGGTGGCAACCAGATTGTCTATACTTCCGCTGTCTATAACCAATTTACAACACTTCCCCTGTGATTTTCAAACTGTTCGAAACAGCGCTTTTCGCTGGGTCTGTTCAGCCTTCTCTTTGGCTGGTTTCAACAGCACCTTGTTCAAAATTAGAGCTTCCCCCGTTTCTGCCACATTCTCTATCTCTCGGGGTTCTGCTTCAGCTTCCTCGGGCTGCACAACAAATGCTCCCCTCTGGCCAACGTATTCAGCTTCCGGAAATTCGAAGGATATGTGCCCCCACTTGTGGCACCTATAGCACTGGACATTAGTCCCTCTTCCGCGACCATTTCCTCTTCCCCGCTGATATGGCCGACCTCCTCTAGTGCTTTCTCCCTTTTCTGTTGTCCCTGAAGCTTTGGAACTGCTACCTTCTTCGCTGTTTGTGGTAGTTTTCCCTCTGCCGTAGGACTGTCCTCGTCCTCTGCCATTCCCTCTCCCTCTCCTGTTGTTCTGTTTCCTGTTGATTTTCTCCTCAGCCTTTACAGCACTCTGAAAGGCTTCCTCAATATTTCGAGGGGAGAGAATACTGATCTCGTCCAATATTTCCAATCTCAAGCCATTTACATACCTTGCTATTTTTTCCGGAGTATCGTTCGTATAACCAGCACGTAAATTTACACGGTAAAATTCTTCCATATATTCCTTTACAGTCATACTCTTCTGCCTTAAATTCTGCACTCGTCGGTAAAGCTCAACCTGGTAGTCTTTCGGCAGAAATCTGCCCTTCAGTTTTGCCACCATCCGTGGCCACCTTTTTATTGGCAACTTGTTCATTCGTCTCCTGTCCGCTTGGAAACTCTCCCACCATAAGAGGGCATTCCCTTTTAATTTAGTTGTAGCAAATCTAACTCTTTTATCCTCACTGACTTCCTCATTTTCAAAATACTTATCTAATTCGCTTATCCAGTCCAGCACGACATCTGCGGACAGACTGCCATCATAGTTGGGAATCTCTGGTTTGGGTTTGCTGCTGGCTAACAGAACTGATCGCAACAGCGTTAACTCCAGGGCTTCTTCTTCTTACCCATCTGTAACAGTTGTTGCCTCATCTTCACTGTCATCCCCAAGTTCCGGGTCTCTTGCCTACCCGCCTCTACTACTTCCAAGCGAGCTGTAAGGATTCTCAACTGTTCTCTCAATCCTTCGTCTGCTACTCTGCATGCACCTCTTCCACATCCTCATCTTTGTACTTCCATCTTCCTCTACTTCCTCAAAAAAAAACCTTTGCTCTGATACCACTTGATGGGGCCAACCCACGTGGTCCCGCCGTTCCAAAGCTGATGTGTAACGCACTTACGATCTGGACAGTGATGTAATTGATTTGGTAATAAATGTTGTTTTGATTTTCAATCTCCTTGGGTTACGGCATGGGTACCTTGATGGTTTGCTGGGTGGACATCTGTCCCTCCTTGGGATCTTGGAAACCCGCCTCGGTTTGGGTTTTACTCCGCTCGCGCTCCTTGGGTGGTCATTGTTGCACTGGTCTTTAGCTCTACGAGCTCCTGGCGATTCTTTGTAACTCCTGTGTTTTCTGTGATGAAATGTATGAACCCTGTCTACCCGGTCGACGGTGTGGTGTGCGTTTGGTTGCGGTCGTGGTCTCTGCTTTTTCAAGTCTTGGCCTGTATGCTATTGATTGTTTGGTGAAGCACTGGTAAGATTTGAATTATAGTTCCATTTGCATGTGTTTTCGTTTTCGTTGTAGTGTATATCCGGCTTTGATGTTCGCCTCTGTGTATTCTAGTCGTTGTCTACTCGTATCTCACAAGGGTTTATATCTCTGCGAGAGATATAAGGTTAATGTGGACGTGGGTTCGTCGACTTCCAACTTCGACTGGTCATGAGGCATGCTCTGCCCGTCCCTTTGCCAACTCAACCGGTAAGCTTTCGTTCTTTGCTAGATTTTATGTCTGCTATTTGTTTTGAAACTAATGGCTCGGCTCCTCTATGAGCAGGGGTTCGTCTGGTTACATAATTTATAGCTGCGGCTCGCCTATCAGGTAATAGCACTTGTTAAACTTCCTCAGCAGTTTCTTCTCGATTCTCCGTTATGGTTTTCGTTTGCTGTGGTTGGTAACTGACCCTTTCTTCGTTTGCTCTTATGCAGGTGGAGCTATTCGTTGGTCCGAACACTTGGACTCCCGGCCACCCTGAACAGTATACGGGTATCTTCACCTTGTCGTTTTAACTGTGCTTGTTTGGGTTCTTGTATGGTCTGCTTGGTTTTCGTTGGCTCTGTGCCACTGTCTGCTGTTGGTTCCTTAGGTGAGAGGTTCTGTGATAACCTCAGGGGATGGGCTCGAACTCTTTATTGAGGGCTTTTGTTTGCAACCGTGTCAGTTCCCCATGTCTGCGAACTCGGTTGGTTTTGTAATTACTTTGAACAGAGAATGTAATACAGACTTTTAATGACTATGTTCTATTCCGTGAATTTTATATGAAAATAATTCTGGAACCACTTGTATGGTTTTGTTTGCATACCTGTTAAATGTATATACACCTGGGCGCTATGACCGCGCGACCTGTGCTGGTCGTTGTGGCTCTTTGTTTGATTATTGGTCTTCTGTTCTAGTCCGGAGTCTGTAGTGAACCTGTTAACAATTGTTTTTTGTATCATAAAAGAAAACAAAGGAAAACACAGCATTGAATTTCTTTTCACAGTACTTGAGGACACTCGTGGAATTGTATGTGCACTAAAAGAATGAGTATATTTATTTCTCTTTCTTATCTTCTTCACTAGCCAACCCCTATTGGGCTTACTTTTCCTCCTTTTGTATCACTGTCTTCGAACAGTTGGATAACTGCTGTTAGTTTTTTTGTTGTCAGTTACAATAGTTATTTCGTATGTGAAACTTATTCTTAACTGGCATGTTTTTCTTTGCTTGTATTTACAACAGTAATATAATTGTTCGGAAACAAATGACTCTGACTAATTACTATTGTTCCTAACTAGAGTTCATTACATTATTCTTGGCATTTTAACAGAAAAGTAAACTAACAAAAACAATAAATAAAAATAAAAATAAAGATAGACACGTTGTCCGTCCAGTGAGTTGTATTCTCTATCCTTGTCAGAATCCATATCAACCTTCTTTCCGTCTTCATCCTGTTAACCAGATGCTCCTGCATCAGATTGGCTCATGCTTGATTTGATAGATAGGTTGGCCATGTTTGAGGTAGGTTTTATTTTTTTATCAAAACACTCAACTTTGATTTGATTGACAGGTTAACCCAAGTTCAAGGTTTGTAGAGGTTTGTTTTTTGCAAATCACTTAACATTGTATTTATTATTGTGTACAACATCGCAAGTTCATTGACATTTATTCTGAAAATTGTTTGATCAATTATGGTCTATAGCAGTGCAGGCTCACTGACATTTGATTTTGATAATTGCTTGATCGACCTCCATAGAATTAATCTAGATGGTAAACGCTTTCAAAAGTGTGTTATGAATGAAAAAATGAAATGGAAATTCAAATTATGTCAACCATTCTCTATATGTAAATACAGGGGTTCCTTGCTGTAAGAGGGTCAAGATTTGAAGGATGTTATGCAAGGATGTGTGTTGCAACTCACGAATCCTATGCATCCTATCCCATGTTTTGTTAAATATTGTAAAGACACGTTTAATATGGAAATAATAACCTTGAAGCAGGGTGATCGTGGGCAATTTGAAAGATACATTGTTCACACTTGCAGCAAACCTATTTCCATTCAGCCCTACATAGATCTTCCCCGGGCGACACTGGAGCAACCCTAAACTGACGGTAAAGAGGAGGTTTTCGTCTATGGTAAGCGAAATGTCTACAGGGTGCTCTGGTGAAGCGATGTTATGAATCATACACGATATTCTTTTCCTGCACCAATTGTGCTTGGAATTGCAAGCCACTATTGGTGGGAATTATTCCTTTGTTTCAGAAATGCAAAGTCTACTTTATTTTCCATTTCAACTTTCCTTTCATTCATTTTCATTTATTTTTTCATGGATTGATGTGTATACTAATGTAATTTATGTTTTTTTAGGTGAATGCAGGCGTGCTACTGATGGTTGGTTCATTATGAATATTATTCTTATTTTCCTCCATCTTGAAGTTTGAATGTAATGCCACTGATAATCCTCCTCCTGTGTGGCACCGTGGATGTCGCAATATTTTCTTTCTCTGTCTTAATATAATGCTACTAATAATCCTCCTCCTCATGTGTAGCACTGGGATGTTTTTTGCAAGGCAACATTTTCTTTCTTGTGCCTTAAGATAGTACCTTTGTAATGGAGGGTTTCCAAAACACTTCAAAAAATAGAATATTGACTCCCTATTTTGCTATATATTTGTGATCCACATCAATATTGTCATGGTCGTTTCTTTTTATTTATTTTTCAAAAATGTGTTTTTAGTACAACAATGTTTATTGAAGATATTGAAGAATTTTTAGGCAATGATATTTGAAATATTTTGGTTTATTTAGCATTGTACATGCAAATATGTTTATTAATGATTATACATGACATAAAATGTATATTATCATAACAATAGTGAATACTTTATGTTTGTTTTAGATTAAAAATTTATAAAATAAACAATTTAATTTTTTTACTCATAGCTTTTAGAAACCCCATTTTATTTTTAAAAAATAGGCTATGACAGCGTTCCACCTCCACCTACTCTCAAATATAAATATTGAGCTTTTTCTCTTTTATTTTCAATGTGAAGGTTTTTTATTGTCTTCTTGTGCCTCCCCATTTTATTCAATAATTAAGATGCTATTTCCATGCTATGCCTCTATGCTATTACAAGTTGTGTTGCCCATCCTACTCCTAGGATGATATATTTTTGTGTGGATGCTATTTAGTAGGGATTTATCTTTTGGAATTTATGCAAGATCCTTATATGGGTTGTTCCTAACACGGGAAAGCAAGAGTATGATTTAGTTGTCTTTTATATTACAATTGGATTTTTTAACCCTAGGTCCCCATCAATTTTTCTTTCAAATCTTGTAAGCTTGTATTTATATATATGTTAAATAAACATATACTAATCTACAGTGCAAAATTAAAGTCCATTTTCAACAAAATAAACCTATGAAAATTTAAAATAGAAAATAAAATAAAATAAACATAAACATAATATGCAAAGTATATGAAAATCTATTATGCAAATATACATATGTTTCAATAAAATAAACATATGCAAATATACAATACAAAATTAAAAATTCATTTCAATAAGATAAACATACGCCAAGATAGAACACAAAATTTTATATTTAAAAATTGTTTGTGACATATTACATTTATTCTAAATGGTTTTTTAATCCAAGTTTCACTTTTATATTGGAAGGTATTTTTTTCCAACTTTTTGTAGAATATAATCATACATAATATTATAAATAAATTCCTTAATAAAATAAATATATGTAGTATGAAATAACATATGATGCGAGAACATTACTTTTATTGGTTCATCTCAATTAAAAACCATTAAATAACAATAATGTTTCAAACATTGAAACTTCATATTTTATAATGATAATATTCCATTAATTAGATTCTTTTAATTACAAAACATTAAATAAATTTAAACTTAACCATAAATATTCAAATACCCATTCAATAAATTAAATATCACCTTTCAAACAAAACACTATAGAGAACTATTAAATTTGCATTCAAGATTATAGCTCACCACTTAATTATTTTATTTTTATCTTTTCTTTTTAAATTTAAACATTGGCTATGCCATATTTGTGTTTTCTAAATTCTGTCCTAAAGCAACCTATTGAGTTTTATATTAAAAAAATTGAAATATTTAAAATATTAATGGAACCTATTGAATTTTATATTAAAAAAATTGAAATATTTAAAATATTAATGGAAAGATTAGACAAATCACTTTATATATCAAACCTAAAAACATATGCAAAAATACAACACAAAATTTCATATTGAAAATTGTCCCGGACACGTTGCATACATTCTAATTAGATTTTTAATCTAACTTCCACTTGTATATTGAAAGGTATTTTTTTAAATTTTTTGTAAAATGTAATTTTACATAATACCATAAATGAGTAAGTTCAGTAAAATTCAATAAAATAAATAGAAACATATAATTTGAGGATATTATATTTATTAGTTAATCTCAATTACAAAACATACATTAAATAATGCTAATGGTTCAAACATTACATTAAATAATCATGATGTTCGTTGGTTAACTTTTCAATAAATTAAATATCACCTTTTAAAACACAATATCCAACCAATAAATCAACCTTCAAAATTGTAGTTAACCACTTAATTAACTTCTTTTTTAGTTTTTTTTTTGTAACTTTAGCCAGCAAGGGAATTGTATTTTGTAGGAAAGCAACTTGGTAGGCTTTCTATTGAAGAATTGAAAGATTAAGCAAATCGCTTCATACGTGATCCCAATAGCATAATATTTAATATTTATAGA
>APFE031442920.1:0-10185 GCA_000404065.3 Pinus taeda
AAGTAAATAATTTCCGAATTTAAATTATCCTATTAACAGTTGTATCTCTGGTTTGCATCAATGTTATCAACGGGCAATTGAATTTAACTTTCGTGTTTTCGAAATGAGAAGTTTGGATTTTTATATGGTAAAGTCGTAGGGTTTCTTTATAAAGATGGATGATTATAGTATTTATAAAAATTCTTTTCACTCTATTGATATTGGTTTCGGCCATCTAAATTAAGTAAATAATTTCTAGATTTAAATTGTCCTATTAACCATTGATTTTCTTCTTTGCATCATTGTTATGAACTCGCAATTGAATTTAACTTTCCTGTTTTGGTTTCGTTGTGAGGCTAATTTTTATTGGGGGATCCAATTGTGTATATGATAGATTTTATTTAGTTATTTATGTAAATTGTTATGGGATTTTTTTAATTCTAATTTGTATATTTTTCAAATTTTAATGAGAGGTACAACATTGATTTCTTTATACTATTATTTATCATGATTACATGGATAACGTTTTTTTCCATAAATAATGGGTCAATGTGACATCTCTAAAATTTTGGAGTTCAATTTTTATAGGTAAATTTTTGAGAGGTATGAATTTCTCATGAAGCTTTGATTGAGGTGATTATTGCATCTTTGGAAAGGTATCAACATATAAATTAGGGAAACTAGTTAATAGTGAGGTTGAGACCACAAGATGGATCCTAAAGTTTTTCACCTTAAATTTTCCAAATTCGGACCACAGTAAAAATAATTTTGTGTGTTGATTTCTCCACTCTTTTCACTTTGAAAGAATCAAAATGAATGGAAAATAAGATAGTGATCTAAGTTGGATCATATATACTCATTTTTTGAGGTTTTAGTTCCCAAAAGCTTATACTAATTTTCCTCCACCTTCTCTTGAGTGTACCATTTAGCCTTCGTTGGAAGTTATATTTTTTATCCCAATATTACCAAAGGTCATGTTACCTTTGTCTTGTAGTTATGGACATTTTCTACAGAATTGTATCATATGTAAACTTTATCTGAGAATTTGGTGCTAAATACTCGACAGATGGTATTCCTGTTCTTGATCTAGCTTAGAAAGCTCATAGAGTTTCATATTCTTTGCATTTACCGCTCAGTAGATGCACATGTATGGGGGTATATTGAGTCCATAGGTATTGTCTACCACCTTCTCCAGTATCTCAAAGGGGCCATATCATGGAGCGTTAATTTTCTTACTATGACCCTTTAGCCTTTCCTTGTTCAACTATAAACATACTTTATCTCCCACCTTGAATGACTTCTTTATATTGTGCTGATCATGCGAGGCCATGCATTTTTACTAATATTTTTGCAGTGTATCTTGCACTTGTAGATGGATTTTTTTGATCTCCTCCACATTCTTTTCTACCCTTAAGGCATCCCCTATCAAATCCTCTCTCACTCCTCCTTGCTATCCATATTCATTATCCAAAGGCGAAGGTGGAAAATATCCAAAACAAGCTTTGAATAGGGACTTACTAGTATATGTGTGGTCTGCTATGCTATAAGAGTGTCGTATATATACCATATTTTTGTCCCATTTCTTTGGATGCTTCTATATCCATCAAAAATTGCACAAACGTATTGTTGACTACTTCTATTTTCCTATCTATCTGTGGATGGAAGAAATGTTCAAATTCATGTTCATCTTCTCCCACAATGTAGTCCAGAATGTGCTAAAAAACCTTGTGCCATTCT
Organism: Pinus taeda; assembly: GCA_000404065.3. Classification (NCBI taxonomy): domain Eukaryota; kingdom Viridiplantae; phylum Streptophyta; class Pinopsida; order Pinales; family Pinaceae; genus Pinus; species Pinus taeda. The sequence continues at coordinate 1,717 of APFE031442920.1, forward strand.
AAAACGATGTTCATTGGTATTCTGAAGTGTAACCATATTTGTAGAAAGAACAAGTTAGTTTCTTATTTCTTGTTGATGGGCATGTTATAGTGCAATATAAAACACATCTTCTTAAATGTATCAACTACCATGAACATAAAATCTTGTCCTTCCTGGCTGTGGGTAAACCTCACACTAAGTTGATGGAAATAATTTTGCATGGATAAGTGGGTATATGCAAGAAATGATATAGTCCCTATGTTTTCAAATATGATAGAACAACTCTCTCTCTCTCTCACACCCACTCTCCCTTTCTCTCCCTTCCCCACCCTCTTTTCCTATCTTTCTCACTTCTCCACTCTTACTCACTCACTTTCTCTCCTCTTTGGATCCCCTTCACCCACACATTCCCCCCAACACATTCTCTCCCTTGGTCCCTCTATCACTCCCTATCTCCCAGTCACCCTCCTCTCCAACCCCACTTCATCCATTTACCATGTGTTAAAGTTCCTAGTGAAAGGAATGCATGTGCATTCCTAATGGTCGGAAAACATGCACACTCTTAGTACTAGGAACAATGTGTGTTCCTCCCGCTAGGAATGCACATGTGCTTTTAATGCTAATAATGTGAATACACTTTTTTGAAATTTAATCTTTTATTTTTTATGGGAAGCTTGCATGTGCAATGAGTTTGCTGCTTTCGATATAGGTTCGAGATCATAAATCTAGTGGTTTTAGATGAAATAACATGAAAACATCAGTTTTTGAGAATATATATGCATAAATTTTTTTATGGGCTAGACAACTTTTTTGTTCATGAAACTTAAAGCACATAAACCTTTGACTATTCTTAATATATTTTTCTTTTGACATATGTCAAAATCTGAAAAGACATCCCTCTTTTTTTCCACTATAACCTTTTGAAAAAAACATTTATATGGTGTGTAGAAGACATTGAGACTTGGAATCTCAAAATAAAAATTGTTTGGTAATATCAAGACCATTTTAGATTGCACTAATGAGAAACATATGTATTATGTTTTGCATGAGAAATACCACACCACAACTAGGAAAACTGAAAATTCACATAGTTATACATAATCATATAAATAAAAGTTATAAATTAACAAAAATAATTCACTTTCCTATATTTCATCTTTTTACACCATCTTTATATAAATACCTCTAATAATACCTCTAAATTAACAATTTGTTTTAAATACTTATAATAATCTCTTTAAATTAATAGTTTGTTGTTTTTTGGGCTATGTATAGCTTATCAATAAATATGACTAACTCTCACCCACCTATTACTCACATTTAAGCTGCTTATATTCTACCTACCTCAATTTTGAGTAACTCTCACCACCTATTACTTTTTTTTTCCAGAGGAAAAAACGAACTTTATATATATATATAAATAAAAAGTTACAAGCAGATGCTGAAGCATTCGATTACATTGTGAAGGCTCCCTTCACTAACCCAGAGAAAAAAGGCTCTTCTCTGATAACTGTCCTGAGTCATACAAAAACTCCACATTCCCTGAAAAAGGGATCAGTGCAGAAACTTTTGCAAAAAACAACTAAAAGCCGCGGCAGATTCCTCTGCTCATTAGACAAAACCCAGCTTAAAAACATTTATGGTTCCATGGGCTTCCGAAAACACAGCCCAACGATACATCAAAGAAAAACCGCCCGAAACACTTGGGCCGAGATATAAAGGCGCTGTCACAGCAAACCAAAAAAGAACAGAAAACAGAGAGTAGTTCCTTTTCAAAACTAAGACTGATAAAAACTAAGACCGATAGCCAGAATTAAACATATGGGGGCTGGGTCGACTCCTGTACGTGATCATGATGGTTCTCAATCACTTTCCAAGAGCCCATAACCTGCTGCAGAGCTTCTTTAGATAATTTATCTGCGTCTTCATTCCGGTTCCTGTAAATGTGATCCAAGTAAAAGACATTAAAAGACTGTTTTATTATCATAATTTCTTCAAGAAGGGGTCTCAGCATATAGTTCTGACATCTACTGTTTCCATTAACCCATTTTATCACATTTAAAGAGTCCCCAAAGATCTGGATTGTGAAGATGTGTCTGTGAATAAGCCAACAGAGGAGTAATTTGAGAGCTGACAGTTCAGCGAAATTGTTTGTACCAGGACCAATACCCACTGACGCTGAAAGAGAGTGAACTTCGTTTAAATGTATGACTAAACCTGCCCCAGCTGTGTTGTTTTGCGAGGCCCCATCAAAATAGGCCCATGGAATATTTGGTCTTATTTTCTCTTCCCTGTTTTGTGAATTTTTTCTAGATTCCTCCGGCTCAGGGATACTTAAAAAGATAGCTGAGCTTTGTATGGCAATAGATTCAGCTGAGAGAAAAGCCTCTTGGAAAATAGCTTTGTTTCTGGCAATCCAAACGCCCCAGGATATTATGGGAGGGAGGTTCCTCAGATTCCCCCTGAGTTCTGATTCCACCAACGCTCCCAGGCAACCATCATGGTGGCCCCTTCCCAGCTAACTTGCTTCTTGATTAAGCCTTGCACCTCGAACCACACCTTTTTTGTGTAAGGACAGTGAAGGAAAAGATGAGGTAGATTCTCAGAATCATTTTTACAAAGTGGGCATCTGCTCGGTCCATGCATGAACCTGGCTTGTAGAACCTCCCAAGTTGGGGCCTTCTCCTTCATGACGCACCAAAAGAACAGTCTGGATTTCTTACGGCATTTTAACTTCCACAGTAGCTTTGCCCACCAGACAGGTTCTTCCCATCCCTTCTTTGTCATTAAAAACTTATATCCTGCCTTTGGGACATAAGAGCCCGAGTCAGCATGGGCCCATACCAGCTGATCAAGCCTATCTTTTATCCTTACATTTGATCTTACCAGTTCCTGAGTAAAAATATTCCATTCATCCCACCATACTGGGTCCAGATCGAGGTCTTCACCGGACTTCCAAGCTTGTCCCCATATTGAAGAGTGGCCAATTTTCTCAATCTGGTGCAGATGAAGGAAACCTTTTGTCTCCAGATGTCTAATAAGGCCCTGAGATAATGCATAATGCTCATTGCATCCCACCCAAGGGTCCCTGCCTATTTTAACATTTTCCCCGCTTCCCACCTGCCAGGACAGACCCTGTTCTATGACTTTAAAAGCTTCAGATGTAGCTTTCCATATTACTGAGATGTTCCTCCCTTTTTTGTTTGGATCCCGGATCAAGTCCTCCAGAGGAATTGGGTCAATATATTTGCGTTTAACTACTCTTGTCCAGAGGTTCTCAGATGAGATAATCCTCCACCCAGATTTTGCTGCCAAACAGGTACTAAAATCATTAAGATTCTTGATACCCCAACCGCCCCATTCCTTTGGTCTGGCAATCTTATCCCAAGCTACCCAAGGAAGAACCGAATTTTCCTTTGCCCCTGACCAAAGAAACCTGCTACAAATTCTTTTTATCTTATGAAGAATGCCTTTTGGTATCCAGGTCAACGCTGCCCAAAAAATTGGCATAGCTTGCAAAACAGAGTTTACCAAAGTCAATCTTCCTGCTCTAGACAGCCACTTGAAACTCCAATGACCAATTTTTGCTTCGATTTTTGCCACCAGCCAGTTCCAGTCTTGCTTTTTATAGGAGTTTGGTTTAAGCCAGAATCCCAAATATTTGAAAGGAGAATCCATGGTGTGAACATCAAAAGGTAAAATAGCAGTGATCTGGGAGCATTCATTTCTACTGAAACCTTCCAAAATAAAGTGGGACTTCTTGAGATTGATTTGCATTCTTGTAGCTTTCATAAATAAATCCAGGATGTTTTTTAATTCCTTCACTTCATTCAGACTCCCATTAGTAAAAAGCAAAATATCGTCTACAAACAGAAGATGTGAAATGAAAAGATTTACAGCTACTTCCAAACCTTTAATCAGACCTGTCCTTTTTGCTTCCAAAATCAGTCTACTGAGGCCCTCTGCCACTAGGAGAAACAACAGAGGAGATAGTGGGCATCCCTGTCTCAGTCCCCTTTGTCCTTTGAAGAAAGAAGATGCTGCCCCATTGATTAGAACTGCAAGGCTTACACTGGTGACACATCCCATTATCCAAATTATGAACTCCAGCTTGAAGCCAAGGTGGGTGAGTAGCATCCGGAGATACGTCCAGCAGATTCTATCATATGCTTTCGATAGATCAATTTTGATCACAGCCCCTTTCTTGATTGTTTGCCTGATACTGTGGAGCGTCTCCTGGGCTACCCCTATGGCTTCATGAATCTGCCTCCTGTCCAAAAAACCGAATTGTTCACTTGAGATGTTTTTTGACAGAATAGGCTTCAACCGCATGGCTATAATTTTTGCTATGATTTTGTAGACACAATTGCATAGAGAAATTGGTCTAAAGTCCTCAAAAGATTCAGCATCCTCTTTTTTTGGAATGAGAGCTATAAAAGTGGCATTGAACGGGAGATGAATCTCCCCTTTTCTTCTAGATTCATCCACCACTTCAGTTAACTCATCACCAATCGAATCAAAAAAATGATTGAAAAGTTCAATGGTCCACCCATCTGGACCTGGACTTTTATCTTTTGCCATGGATTTGATAACATGCTCAACTTCTTCCTTTGACACGACCTCCATTAAACTTCCAGCTTCCTCCTCTTCAACAAAACGGGGAAAACATTGGGTCGTTCTGATGATTTCTGCTAAGGTAATCCCTCCTTGAGCTGTAAAAAGGTTTTGAAAATGGGCCTTGCCCATTCTAGAGAGATCCTCAAAGGAGGAAGCTTCTCTTCCATTTTGATCCTTTAGCTTCCAGATGGTGTTGGCGCTTTTCCTGCCCTTTGCATAGTTGTGAAAAAACTTTGTGTTTTCATCGCCAGCCTTCAGCCAGATAGCCCTACTTTTTTGCCTCCACTCCTCTTCCCTTTCGAGAAGGATCTTGCTTCTTTGTTTTTCAAGGTTCATGATCCTCTCCTTTGACTCCTGATTTATATACCCATCCACCTCAGGCTCCTCAAGATCTCGCAGATTTGCATCTATGAGAGAGAGCTCCTCGTTCTGTGCCTTCTTCCGAGCTTTGGCCCATTCTATAGTTGCTTTTTTGAGCCTTCTTAGATTATCCCAGAAATGTGCTCCTTTGCTTCCTGTTTGAGTGCTGCCCGAGTGGCTCCAAGTATCCCTGAAGAGGGTATTGAAAGATTCCTCCTGCAGCCAGGCCGCATTAAATTTGAAAGGAGAAGCAGGTTTGGGAGGTGGTTTCTTAAACTCCAAAAGGATGGGAAAATGGTCAGAGTTCCCCCCTTCTCCTACCCACTGCCTGATCATAGGAATGCTACTCATCAAATCTTCACTTATTAGGAACCGGTCCAGCCGCTTAGCCACCCTTCCTTCTCCAATTCTTCTGTTCCTCCATGTGGGTTTTGCTTTGATTAGATTGACATCAATCAGATTATGAGAGTGGAGGGTATTTGAAAAGAAATCCGAAAGGGGGTCTTCCTTGGCTGAAGGTCCCCATGCTTCCGCATTCCCAATAGAGAAATTGAGGTCGCCTCCCAGGATTAAGCTTCTGTTTTTTATTAGATATTTTGAAAGGAGATTGTTCCAATACTGCTCGCGCCCTTGGCAAGGCCCGTAAATGTTGAGCATCAAGAGGGATACTCCCATGTCCGGGGAAGAGATCTCCATGCCAAGAGCATGGTCCATGCCCCAGAAACTATTTATTAGCATCCTTCCATCTTTAACACCAATAGCCAGCCCCCCCGAGTGTCCTACAGCATCTATGGCATGAAAGGACCAACCAGGGAAAGTGGATCTGAGCATGAACTCCACCTCAATGCTCCTCCCAAGAGTTTCTTGTAAAAAAATAATGTTCGGGTTATACCGATGGATTAACTCCTTTAGAGCCAACTTTTTGGGCTTGCTGGCTAGCCCTCTACAATTCCAGGACAGCAGGATCATTTTACAACATGGTCAGGGGTATTCGCTGCTCTAAGTGCCCCAGTAATGGACATTTGCTTCCCATCAGCTACATCAAACTTAGCTTTGACCTGAGCTTTTGACAAATACGAAATCCTACCCCTACCCTTTTTTTTGGATGTTTGGGGAAGAGAAGGGCCTAGACCTCCTATCGGATCAGCAGACTCTATGGACTTATCCTGCCTTTTGTCCAGGGATCTCAGGTTATAATGACGGCTCTGAGAAGGAGGAAAAGATTTCTGACTATGATTCGACACATCTTCGCAATGCAGATCAATGATGGGAATGGCCTCACTAATACTATCTACTGGTTTATCATCAGCATTCTTACAAACAGATATATCATTGATATTTGAATTAACACAGAGATCAGGAGAGTGAGGTATAGAGCAATGATTATGATTCGTACCGAGAGGGTCCCTGATTACAGCGGTAGGGCCTTCATCACTCCTTTCCTTGGCGTCCTTCATCGGAGTATTCTGGTCTTTTATCTCTTCAGACTTGGTATACTCTCCTTCGTTGTTCAGCTTCCCCGAATTACTGATCCTTTCCTCCATCACCGCATCCTTCTGGGCTTCCTTTGCCTCGAAGACCTGTTCCCTTCTCATTTTTTTCTCCCTCTGCTCCTCTGAGTTCTAAGGCCTTCTTCTTCGATTTCCCAAAGGGCAATCCATTGCCAAATGACCGTAATCGTGGCACCTATAGCACCGAAAAGGAAGGTGCTCATAGTCCAGGGTCTGCACAAAAACATATTCTCCATATTCCAGCTTTATAGACTCCGCCAGGCCCTCCTTAGGATTCAGACGAACCAGAATTCTTGCCACTGTTCTTTCGAAAGTGTGAATAAAAGACATGTCAGCTTCAAGATAAGTACCCAGCAAATTCCCTATGGATTTAAATACAGATTCGACCCACAAAAAAGGAGGGAGCCCAGGTAAACGAACCCATACTGGGAACTCATCCGCCTTCTCCTTATTGGCATCAAAATTTGGCGTCCATCTCTGAAACAGGACTGGGCGATTCCCAATGATCCAATTCCTCTCAGCCACCCAATCAGCATCTTCTTTTTTTGCGAAGCTCACCATGAACCAACCCTTTACTAACAGGGCCACTCTGAAAGGGTTTAAAAGAGATTTTTTCCATTGAGACTCTGCCCACTGATTTAAGGATTTACCAGAAAGGGCCCTCCCTCTGATCCGTCCTACAAGTGTACATTCCGCCACCATCAGAGCATCCTGAATTTGAACATCCATGCCCAGTACCAGGTTACCTTCGAAATTCTTCTTCTTCAGGGAGAACTCCTTCTTTTTTCGATTTGCCTCTGTCTTGTCTTGACCCTTGTCTGAGGGCCCTCCCAGGAGATTATTAATAACACGATCTTGACTGCCCAGGGGAGTTTCGCTGTTCGCTACAGGGGTTTGGAATGTTTTTTCTCCCCGCGAAGCCTGTCGAGCATCGTTCACAGCCTCCTTCTCGACTATCCCCTGTCCTGGACTCCCGGTATCCTTTCTATTAGATGGGGTTTTTCCGGTCTTCTCGAGCCTAAGCGCCTCGATCCCCTTTGAGGGACACCCAGATGGATTTCGGTTTAAACTATGGGGAATTTTTACTGGGGACCGTCTTAAGGTATGCCTGTTGCCTTGTTCAGGATCCTCGTTCCCTGCCTTTAGACCCTCTCCAGCCGTACTCCAGATTCCCTGCTTGGACGGAAAGTTTATGATGTCTTCCAGCCCCCCTGAAAACTTGGTTGGACCTGAGAGGGGTTTTAGTTTGTTTCCATGAATCCCTACCGAAACTTGAAGCGGACTCTTTTCCGGATGCTGTGATAGAGAAATTTCCTTCCTTCCTTTGTTAACAAAACCGTCCACACCTTCCTTGCCCTTTAACAGTTCAGAAAACCCCTTAGGGTTCCACGCGTCTTCTTCTGCTGGGTCCGCATCAAAAAAACTGCCAAAAAACTTGAACAGATTCTGGGCGGTTACCTCTTTCCCCCAAACTGACAGGAGGTCCTCCGGCGCCGGCTCCAGGTCAATCGAGTCGCCCTGTTTTACCATGGTGGAAATAACAACAGTAAAAAAAAAACCTTGTTCCCTGCCTCCCCGACCTACGCTGAGCTGTTGAAACGGTGCTGCTTCGAAACGGAAGATGCCGGTTCACCACCCTGAAGCTGCCTTCCCGTAAATGGTTTAAACAGGGCTATTAGCAGAAAACCTCTAGTATAAACCAAAACCCTATCGAAACCCTTTTTACGCCTACCCACCTCGAGACGACTGCCACCCTAACTGCCCCGTACAGAAACTGACGTTTTCTGCCAAACCTGACCTCGATCCATAACTGAGACAGAGACTAGTCTGGTTTCTTAGGTGATCTCGGTTCGAAACCTGCTGCCTCCGTAGAGCTCCATCGCCGCTCCAGTAAGAAAACCCTCGAGATGTATGGTTTTTTTTAATGATTAAAAAAATATAAATATTTTAAGATTTATGGAAGGAAAATATTTTTTTTTGTTATATATATTATAATAACAAA
>APFE031442920.1:10546-44976 GCA_000404065.3 Pinus taeda
ATATATATCCTTCCTAACCCTAGATTTCTGAAGTGTTAAGAGAGATGAAATCTCACCAAGCATAAATCTTTTTTGAAATTTTGCATTATGAAAGAAGTTTTGACCTTAAAAAAATTTGGTTCTTGATAAATATTGGGTTAAGATGTAATGGAGAAACCTAAATCCCTTTTAACTCTAGATCTATCAAGTATTGAGAGGGATGAAATTTCACTAAGTGCAAATTTTTGAAAAATTGCCTTATAAAAATAAATTATACCTCAAAAAAATTGATCCCTGATACATTTGTCATTAAGATGGGTCTACACATATAATTTTCAACTATACTAATTTTAAGATTTTTCATATGAAATAAATAATTAATATATTTTTTGGAATTATGGTTTTTTGTTGTCCTGGATGGAAACCAAAGATGATAATTGCAAGAGTTCTACAATTGGGATAATGGTGGGACTGATAATTACAGAGATTCTACAATCTAAACAATGCAAGGAGGACAATAAAATGTGTTTTGATGCAGACAGCAAGAGTTTCTTTTCAATAACCAGTTCTTCTAGACTCCCTTAACAAATACGAACATGCCTAACTTAATCATCGACATGGATTAAAAATATATTATATATAAAAAAATTGGAGGAGGGCCCTAAGAAGATACAAAGAAGCAAAGAAAGAGATAGCATGTGAAAACAACTTTTCCAATTGTTTTCACTATAGTAGGAAGCAATGGGCCCCGCTCAGAGGTTCTACAGTGACAACTTTTATAAGCCCCAATTACCTTTAGTACCTTATGAGATACTGTTATCTTCAATGAAGGCATGAGTGAAGGAAAGTTCAAAATAAAAGGTTGAGTACCTTATGAGATAATGTTGAGTGAAACAGGAGGAACTCCCATTGAAGCAATTTCTATGGTGTGGCACATAAGATATCTAAAAAGAATTGAGAAAATTAGAGTAGGTAGATGGCCTAGTGTTATCCTCAATGAAGGCATGAGTGAAATAAAGAAAACATGGATGAAAAAAGCCACATATGGATGCAAAAATGCAATATCTACCTCAATGTCTATCCCACAAATAGCAAGAAGCTAAAGGATTTTGCTATCGAGAAGTTTCGTAAAAAGTTATGGGGAAAAGAGTTGAGTAGAAAGAAGAAATATTACATTGAGGAATTCAACCTTACGTGTAATCTACAACAAAAAGAGTTCATTGGAGCTAGCATTTCGTGGAGGGCAAAGGTTCTCATTGCTCAATTAAGGACCAACTCACATCAACTTCGGTGTGAAACAAGACTGTGGAAAAGGCCTAAAGAAGCTTGGGAAGAATGGGTGTATACATTTTTCACTTTGGGCTATGGAATCGGAAAAAGATTTCATTTTGAAATGTGATGCATTCAAAGACATCAAAGAAAGTTATAAGAACATGTTAGCATCAATTTCTTGGCATTGTTTTTTAGCAAGGGGATTGTTGGAAGGTTGGGTCAGATCATCATCAATTTGAATCGGAAAATGATTGAATTACAAAAAGCGAAAAACGGAAAACTAATAGTCTCATAAACTATTTTTAGCCTTGTGCACCTTAAAATATCATTTCATTTACCAATACATCACGCTACAAAAGCAAATCAATAACATGAACAGGTCATGCCTAGAGATTATACCCCAATGACTTTGATAAATCCTATTTCTATCGCAATAGGCTATAACAAGCGGGCCAGGGATTTTTGGTTAATCAAGTGTCGGACTGTATGAGCGGGCCAATGTGGCAATAACAGTGGCGGCAATTTAAAAATGCATATACTACTTGGCGTTGTGGTCCTCACCCGAATGCTTAAGCCCAAAAGTTTAATAAGTTCCATCTTCCATTGCACCATGCTACAATGAGCGGGCACACATGGCAGGAAGAACGATGACATTGTAAAACGGAGCATATTACGTGGTGCAGTGGGCTCTACCGAGAGGCTTAAGCCCAAAATTTTATATAATACCTCTTCTCATTAAGTCGTGCTACAACAAGCGGGAACACATAGCAAGAACAACGACGACATTTAGAAAAAAAGGCAGACATTACATGGTATAATGGACTCCAACTTGGGTTCTTAAGCTCAAAGGTTTACATATTTACTTCTAGTCATCATGTTGGGTTGTAGCATATGTGCTCATGTGGCGAAGGTGGGTCCCGCCCGATGGCTTCTACCTAACGAATGTTATAAGGCCATTTTCTATCACGTTGGGCTCATGAAAACGGGCTGACATGGCAAAAGTGGGTCCTTCTCGGAAGGCCTACACCCTAGCCGGTCTTTAAATATTCTTTTTGCGATGCACCAAGCTACCATTAATGGGTTTACATGCAAAGCAATCATAATGAGGTGGATATATGTATGTATCTCAGAGCGAGCCTTTGAAAAGCCATTGCTGCGACAAAAGGAATATGTTTAATATTAGGGCATATGTTTAAAAAAAATAAATGATTGTGTTCCTATAATATGAGAACTTTTGGCTATAGCATAGTAATCCCAGGGTTGAATGAAGTGTGATTTTATTATAAATTTGGGCATTGTGAGTGCTTTACTCATCAAATTAGAGATGAGATCATATTGATTTGGCCAAATCTTTACAATGGTTCTTAAGCTTCTGGTTATCAAATATCAATGGTTTACAATTGGTATTGATAAGATCAAATAATTATAAAATAATAAGCGATGGAAGTCATTCGATGTGCACATTCAGTGAGTTATTGGTTTATTACAGAGGTGCATAGGAAGGAGAAGATTTGATCATCTGAATAGGATTTATGCTCTAAAGGTATGAAAATATCGATTCTTCCTATTGATCGAGCAAAGTATGGTTTAGTCATTGTTATTCTTTATAACATGGCATATTTGAATCTAGGAACTCATTTCATTATTCCTCCTTAGTGTATCGAATCAATAGTACAAGTTGTTGGTGATTGACGTGATAATGATATATGCTTCATATTTTTTTTTTCTTCTCTTCTAGACCTATCAACTTGATATATTATTTGATTGATAGCATTCGGTTTTCATGGTAAGAGATGCAAGGACTCAAAACTTGACTATATGGCTTGACTAGATAGATATTGATTGTTACATGTATGCTGCTTGATATGGTTTTAGAGATGGGTTTGGTATTCAACCATCCTTCAATGATTCAATAATTCACTATTTAGTGACTTGGCTCTGAGTGATTCAGTTGACCTGTGTTTGTTGGTATCTTGGTTGATCTTACTTTTAGTGTAGGTCCACTTTGAAAATAGATGAAGGGTGACCTACATGTTTTCTGATAAGGTAGCTGGATCCAGTATGAAAGATTGTGAAACACGGTCCATGAGATGTTGAGGGTTGGAACCCTCATCGAAGGTTGTACTCTCCTGCAGGTAATAGCCTATATATTGAAAACATTGTGTGCCAATACAAGATCATGATGCATAAATTATATTTCATTATAATAACAGAATAATAGAGAACAACACCATTGGTGGTTTTCTTCAATAGTGGGTTTCCACCTAAAATCACAATGTCCATGTGTGCTTATGTGCTTTGATTCCTATGGTATTACTTTAATGTTTCTTATGGTTCTTTGAATAAGATGTATTACCATGATTGGCTAATGGAGTAATTGACGAGATGAATTGAAATAAATGCACAAATTAAATAAAGTTTAATTGGGAACAAAATATTGATTCATCCCTCTCCTCCTCCCCCGCTCCCCCCAAAGTATTTATAACAATCTTATTAGAATGCTTTTTAATATCTTGACATGCTTTTTTTCCATCCTCTTTTCTATTCATATAATTTCTTTTGTTATTTTCCCAATTTTAGCCTCAATTTAGAGGACACTTTATAACTCAGTATCAAGAATATTTGTGATTCTTCCTGTGTTCAAATGGATTTAAGATATAATAAGTAAGCTACTATCTTAAAACCAACATATTTTCTATAGTCAACTATAAGGCCTTTCACCATGTAAGTGTTGGAAATATTAGGTCCTACTTATCTTGTGCTATTGTGTGATATTCATCATCATAAAATATATTATCTCTTCCAATCTTTATATGAGTCGTCTGGTTTGGTGGTTGTAATTATCTCTGGTTTTTGGCGTAGTTGAGACTCAACAAATTAGATTTCCTAGATAAAATACTTAATATTTGACGTATAATTATATATGGTCATTATAAAATATGTAGAATAAAGTGTATTGTGTTCCATAATTCATATCCTCCATAAATATGTAGGATTAAATTAACATAGGTGTACGAAAGTTTACTATCCATTTTGTGAGTGATTCTCAACTCTTTATTTTGTGAGTGATTCTTGTATTGTTTATTTTGTGTGCGCTCCTATGAGAGATCATCCCTCCACATATAGGTTTTGAGTTTTCTTGCAAAATATTAGTTCTATCAACGTTTCGTCAACTCTGAGCTCAGATGCTTAGAATAATTGCAAGGTTCATGTAGGAATGGGAGAGAAATGAAGACGTCCTATTCCAAGCCAACATTGTGGAAGACCTAGCCAAGTGTATTATTAGCCCTCACTCGCTGAAAATGTTATTTTGGATATTCCTTATTCATGGGTTCCTAGAAGAGTGGAGGTGGCCATTGCAAGGTATTTTCCTTGAAAGGTATAAAGAGGAAGCATAGAATTTGAGCTTAATGGATTGTCTTAGATGCCATTTCTTATAAGGAGAGATTCACCATTAAGTACTATTGATGGAGGAGCATCTAACATAGGGTCAAATGTTTACTGAGGGAGTTGATTTGGTATGTTAGGATTTAATTATTTAATCTTTTTTCATATAGCTTTAAGAGAGAATGAGAATATTTGTAAAAATGAGAAGCTTCGAGAGTATTTTAGAAGAATTGAGAGAATTGTGGGTTAGTCATATCTTATCTAGAAATGAGGGATTATGTGAGAGTTTTTATGGATCATGAGAGATATTTTGGGAGTTTGTTTACGATCTAGAACCTACTTTGGGTTCAGATCCACTTATATAAATCTAGGAGAGCCCATGGGGCATATAAGTGGGTGAAGGGAATGAGAGACCAATGAGTAGGCCAATAGTTCTCCTGTAAATAATTTATTTATTAATTAATTATTTCCGAGATTTTATATGCATTCATATTCTGGATTTCAGTTTAGTTTATGTGGTGTGTTAATGTTTTTAATTTACAGGTCGTATGACATGTGGTGTCATTTTTGGTATCAAAGCCTAAAGTTGAGTGGTTGTGAGAACTCGGATGTGTTCATCATCCATAAACAAGAGAATTCTAAAATTAATTTCATGTTAAAAAAAACACTACCTGAAGGTGAATTGACAACAGTTCCAAAGCGTGCGAGTCTAAGGATGCTAAGTGTGAAGACGAGGCGTGGCTGAGCTTAAAACATTCACATGAATAAAGAGTGAACTGCACTCTGAAGCCGTCAGAATAATTGGATACTTATGAGAATAAGACAAAGAGTTCATCGAAATGGGGAAATCTACAACTGATGCTGGTGGTGACTCGAATTATTGCCATCATTGACAAGCGGAGGCAGGAGGACGTCTACATATTCTTTACTCCATTAGTTTAAGCACCAACAGACGAGGTAATTCACGCTATTAAGAAAATCCATTTTTTTTGTTTGTTGAGGTTTTAAAATCCATTGAGCTTCCCAAAGAGAAGTCAGGCTCTGTCCAATTGTTTGTGTGCCTATGTCATCCCAGTTTTAATACAGTATGGTCGTCCCAGTTTTATTTTTTCCTGAATTTACGAAATTCAGGAAAACATTTGTAGGGGCCATTTACTATGGACACCCATAGCTCGATCCTACTATTATGAAGAGGAGAAGTTGCCAAAATTTCTTTATAAAGTCGTTGAAACAGTTTCTCTTTAAGCCACAACCGTGGAAGGAAGACACACCGCCATATAAAAAATCCAAGAGGATTTTCCTTCTTTGCAAGGGCCACTGTTTCACACTTGCGACGAAATTAGGAAGGGCCACCATTTATGCCAAAGATTTTTTATATATAAAAGAAAAGAAATCGAGCCAAACTCCATAATTTAGTGAGCAAGAAAGGAGATTAGCTTCAAGTTTGATAAGAATGAAAAAAAAATGGTGAAGAAACATATGTGTGTATTTTTCCAGTTAATAACAAAACCAATTGTTGTCTTTATTTATTTCAAGTTTCAACGAATTGGTTTACAAATAAAAAAAGGAGGTGAAATTCCATAGACAATTCTTTTTATGTGGTAAAAGTGTTTTTTTGAGTCCACAACTTAGCTATTTTATTTTCATATTAAAAAAGGGGTGATTTAAGGTTTTAAACCAGGAAAAACATATCTTCTTTGGAGATTTGGCTATTTTTTAAAAAGTGAAAAGTGGTTTAATTGTGAATGGGTAGTTTTCAGAAACAATGGAAAATTTCACGTAAAAGATGAATAAAACAAAAAAAAGTCACGTGAATAAAGTCATTGCTTATTATTTGTAAAGTGGATTTTTAAGGAAGAGTGTGCCTGAATATTTGAAATTTATTGAGTTAAAAAAAGAAGTTGAACGCTGTAAATGTAAATCTAAAGTCCGTAGACAAGTCTCACAATACATTTGGATTGAGAGTGGTTTTCAGTAGTTGCACTTACATTTATTTCTTGTAACCGAGAAATTAAAAGTAAGTTTTGTAGGCATGGAAGAGATGTTAGTGGCACTAACTTATTTATTGTAAAGTGTCCAATGAAAAAAATAAAAAAATGTAAAAGGTTATGATGGGTTTTATTTTATTATATAGAATTCATGGAGAGTGAGTGGAATAAGTGCTGGAATGGAACATGAAAAATATTGAGTGTGTTAATCAAAATTTTTTAGGTAGAGTCATATTATGAAAAAATAACATAAGGATTTAGTAAAGTTGAAGAGGTAAAGTAAGGTGTTAAAGTTAAATTGAAGTTAATATGTTAACAAAATCATCCAAAGTCAAAATTGGTTGTAATTAGGTGCATGATCGGTAGAGCTCGACACCCAAAGTTTGGTAAAGGTATTTTAGGGGTAAGGAATATTGCAGTTGTTTGTAGCAAAAGAAAACATAGTACAGAGGAGCTTGTATAGGGGACTAAGGAGACAAACAGGACTATGAATAGTCATTTACAGAATTCAGAGAAAAGTCAGAGTGATGCCATAGCAGTTGGTATACATGAGGAAGAGTTGAAGAAAGAGATTGTTGAGTTGAAGGCATGACTTAACGTGTTGATGGAGCTGCTACAGAATGAGAAACATGGTTGGATAATGAAGAATGTAGTTAGATGGCCTATCAAACATTTCATTGCAAGGAGATAGAAGCACAAGTTGAAATTTTTGTTAAAGGGAAGAAGAAACACTTCAGATAATCGAGATGAAAGTATGCATTTGTGAACAAAAACAACGACCAATTCTTGGTGAGGAGAATGGTGATGCTAAAATGGAATTTCTTGATGTGAATGTGGGTTCTATTCCCATAGATGGAACCACAAATTGTTTAGAATATCCACATATGATGATTGAATCGTGGATGGAAGATAACAAGTATGTTGGTTTTAAATCTAACAATTGGTGTGTGGATGCAGGATGTGTTGCAAATTATCAACAGGACACTAATTATGTTCCATGCAAGGGTGAAGGCCAGTATGTTGAAATGATTTCTGATAGAGACCATAAAATGATTATGAAATATGAAGAAGAACTACAATTGCTAGTGAAGATGCTAATGGAACCTGAATCTAATTAAGTTTTAGATAAAGAGGAGAAATGTTGAAGCAGTGAAAATGTGGAACCTGAGATAAAATCTAATTTGCAATTTAATGATAATGAGTTGATATTCCAAGGTAATAGTAGTAAACTCCAACACAAAACTAGATTGGATATTGAAATTGAAGAATTAAGGAAATTGATGGAAAAAGCATGTAAACTGAGATATTGGAAGACAAGGTAGAAGGAGGTGTCTATGTGAGGTTAGGTGCTTGTTGTTATGCCCACCATCACAAGACTTGGGTTGTATGCTAGCTCACTCTAAACACTCCTTGAACTATAGCCAAGGTGAAGATGGTAGGTATCCAAACAAGAATTCAAATGGGGACTTACTAGTAGAAGTCTGGTGTGCTTTTTTTTAAAGGTGTTGTTTATTTACCAAAATTTCATCCCATGTCTTTGGATTCTTTTAATTGCAACCCCTTAAAATTTGTACCAAATGTATATTGAATACTCTTTTTTACCCATCTGTCTATGCATGAATTTTTTTAGAACTCTTCAAATTTGTGTTCATATTCTCCAACAATTACAAGGCCCCTTCTTAAGCCCTATAATTTGTAAAGGTAATTAAAATTGTTAAAGATGCATAAGGAAAATGGATATTCTACTGAACCTTACCATGATGTAATTATTATTTTAATTTTAATTATATATTTATGAAGATAAAGGAATGGAGAACCTACATGGATCACGACGCATAGGAGGGAAACATAACTAAGGGGTACATTGAGAGGGGGAGTAGATAAATTTCATATATAATCTGATTATCTAACTTCACCCTTGATGTGATAGATTAACTACCTAATTACTAATAGTTATAAAGGAATGTGGAGAGTGGTACGAAACTGCTTAAATGTATGGGAAGCTTCCTAGTAGGGTATTTTTTAAATTGATGGAAAGACATGAAAAATATCTTCCAAGGACACTAACATGTGAAATAAAACATAAAGGAAGCAAAGAATGGAAGCAAGGATTCATAGACAATATAAAACTCTTGCACAAGATAGAGGGTACTATGAAGAGTAGAATAGAAGAGGTAGAAGAGTAACAAATATTGAAGGAAATAAGGTAAAAAATCATGTGGTCCAACAATGAGTTCTGAGAGCATAGAAAAAAAAAAAAGAATAGACATTTTAATTGACATATAGGAAAAGCAAGGGGGGGATGAGAGAAGAATATAGAACCTTGTATATGAAGGAGAATGGTATTCACATCCTCTATAGTGAAATCCAAATAATGTTGAGTGAATTTTCCCCTAAGGCATCTATTTTGGCTTAGGGGCGTCAAGCTACAAGAAACTTGTTTTGTAGCTCTACCTACAATTGGGTGGAGATTGGCTCTACCTTCTTTAATTTCTAGTTTACCTAAGTGATTCATATAATTTTTCCTAAATTCCCTATTTATGGAACTAATCCTTATTTTCTATAGGATTTGACTATTATGAATGTGGCAACAATAAACAAAAAGTTGTTTTGATGTTTGATTGAATATGTAATAATAAAAAGCTAGGTGTATTTGAATGGTACTTGAATGATAACTAACACTTATTTTAGGAATGGATAATGTATGATAAGATAAGATTTCACATATGTTTCTCATGATAAATAGGTGTTACCTATTGATGAAATGAAAATAGTAGAATTGGATATAATGGTTGTAAATGGCCCATACTTCCTTGAAAGTGGCATCACTACATTATTAAGCCTAGTTGTAAAGAACATGTTTGGAAATTGATTGTCATCATTTTGTGAAGGTGTAAAAGTAATAAGTTGAATGATGTGACACTTAATTTCTATATAGAGTGTAACAACGATTTGAATTATTGTGATGGTTTTCTATGTATGTTGTAATGATGATATGGACAAACATTTTTTTTCCTAGTTAATAACCAATACTCTCTTGATAAATACATGTGTTATGCAAAGGTAACCCTCTGTAGTGGGTTTCTAGAAAAAGATATGAGACATATAATTTTGAGTGGAATGCATATGATGATTTGATCCTAAGGAACCTCTTGTTTTATATTAGAGTAGTTTTCCTTGCTCAAGCTAGCTATGGGATGAAATAATTATGATTGCCACCATCTCAAGAGTGAGAGGACATGTAGGTAATTCTTTGGTTGAAGGAACCTTATCTCTTCAGGTATAAGCTAGGATATCAACTTCTCTATGTGCAATTAATAGAACTTTGGGCCACAAAGTTGCAATCCTAAGGAATCAAGAAGGATCTCTTTAGCTGAGTGATGTTAATAGTTTTCCCATTGGCCATCTTCCCTTATTTTTCAAGAAGAATTGTAGATGAAAGTTTTGTCTATAAGATGGATCTTAGATCTGGTCGGGCTTTCTATTCCTTCAAAATCCTTTAAGGTAGATTTTAGATGACCGAGATTTATTTTTTCATATCTTTAGTATATGTAAGGTGGCCTTATCAGATCTTAGAGAAATTTAAAATTTGATACCTCTATGATTCTATGATTATATGGCTAAATATTGAGATATTCAGGCTAGATGCATATAGCTTGGTCCCTGGTCTCATGACCATAATGATATTTGATCAAAATTTGGTATAAAATTGGTTATTGAGCTGTGAAGCCATAGTTATTGTTGTATCATTCTATTGAACGTTAGGGTATCACAATTTTTTTGAACACAAATTATAAAAAAATCCTTTATATAAACAGATCCCAATGGTTTTGTTGAATGATACGAATAGTTACATTGCTTTTTCTCTATCGTTGACAAGTTTGTAAATTCAAAAAGTTAGCATGAGGTTATTGAATTTGGAGTTCAAAATCTTTATCCCTAGCCCCTAAGCATATGGCACAAGATAGGGCCATGAGGAGGAGCCTAACTAGAAGGGATATTGGGCCTTCAAATAATACATATAAACCTTTCAAAATTCAGTTATTGAGGGAATGAGATGGATATTATTTGGTGGAAAAACCCCTTAATAGAAATAAAATCCATACTTCCATTAATTATTGGGAATTTTAGGAAACATGAAGAGGCGGGTTGGTGATGAGCCCCAAAATTGGGTAACTTATTGGGCTAATTTTGCCTAATTGTTCTTCACCAATCCACCATTTTTCATAGTTCATGCATGTTTTCAAGTATATTTATGTTAATTGAACGAATGAGGATAGTCACTTTACCAAGAAGGCCAACACGTGGTTATTGCAGCATTTTGGACAACTTTTGGACCAAGGCCAAGCATTTATGAGCCAGATGATAGCCAAACACGAGGGAACAAGGGTGAGGATTTGTAGGAAGGGTGTCTCCTGCACTAAATACCCCCTTCCTCAAATTCTCCACCCTTAGCCCAGAGTTTAGCAGGCCACAAAAAATGATTCCCAAGGGCAGCTGAGGAGTTTTGTGAAAAGTGAATGTTTACTGGTAGTTTGAGCAGCCGAGCCCCTTGAGTTAAGGAGGGTTGTTGGAAGACCTCGTAGTGTATAAGAAGGAAGGCTTGCAGCCTTCGTAGGTTAATTTTGGAACATTTTTATTGTGCACTCTATTGCTGCTCTATTTTTGCTCATTTGTGGAGCTTTTGCTGTAAACATTTATGTGACATGGTTATTTTCTGAATAATGGAGATCAGTTTCATTTTGCTTCAGTTCTGATCTTGTTTTTAGGAGCTTGTAGCTCTTGGGGTTGGGCCCAACCCAAGTGCCAGGACCTCCTTTGTGTACTGATATATGTTTTTTTTGCCTTTAATTAATTTTTGCTAGTAGGTTACAATCTTGTTTGGTTATTTAGTTCATTTTTGCTGATAGAAATAGTTGCTCATGTTTTAAGTTGATTTAATAGGTTGGTAACAGAAAAGATCTTCAAAAAGGGCTACCAGGAAACCCCTGAACTCACCTCTCCCTCCTTGGGACCATGAGTTGAGACCAAGGTGCCCTTGCTGCCATAAAAACACTATTCTTGCTTCATCATGCAACTTCTAGTGTTAGATTCGTAGTTGTAAAAGTAGGTTCCAGTTGTGATTACATGCTTCGATCCATTCTTGCTTGGTTTCCATAGTTGTTTTACATGAATTGCTGCCAATAAGCTTTTGTTCATCATGCTTATGGTTTCTAGGTCAAATTAGGTCAAAATAGCTAGATCTTTGGTTTTCTTAGTCTTTGTTGGTTAGTTTTGGAAAATAATGTGCAGAGTACGTGTGATACCTCCTCACCTACCCTTAACCCATCAATGTAACCTACTTTGCCCTCTAACTCATATCCTTGCCTCTCATTTGCCACGTTTTCACACTTTGCCCTAGTTCCTACATTCTTGCGCAACATTGCTTCTCCTATCTCCGAACGAACCCAATCGCCTTAAGCACTCGTCATCCTCAATCACCAATTCCTAGACCTTGTCACACACTTATCTCACCTCCATACTCACTTCTTCACCTTTCTGCCACCATCAACCCTTCAAAATTCCCTTTCGGAACATCATGTAGAACCATTGTAGACTTCTTGTAGAAGCTCACCAAAGCAGTTTCTTGAGATCTAATCACTGTGAAACTCTTTGGAAGGGTGTTGGGGACCCCTTAGTCCCTCTTCTCACCTTCCCAACCACCTGCAAGCATTTCCTTTCACCAATCCACCTCTAAACAGTGAAAAACAGTTAAAACACATGCATAATAACTCTGCCAACTTACTAAAAAATACAAATAGATGTTTCTTTTCAGATTTCACTTCAGAAGTAGATTAGACACATGCACTTAACCTTCCAAAGAATCAATGGCATCCTTTTCAGTAGCTTCCATCCTTTTTCTTACATTAGTAGGGCTAGTTGGTAAAGCTAGGGTTTGTTAGGGTTTGCATTTCCTTTCAGCTTTTCAGTTTCTTTCTACAAGTAGATTACCCTCCTTTGAGATAGCTTCCATCCATCAGTTAATAAGCTTCTTCTAAGAGCTCATAGAGGTTGGCTTATGCTCCTAGTGGACTTGTGCCAGCTGACCAAGTGACAGTCGTGGCAAGAGCTAGTACTTGTGCATATAGCACCGTCGCTTCCAAGTTTTTTACGAACTACCGGGTTGATAAAAGTAGAGAAGGGAGTCCCAGGAGTTGTAGCATTATTACTGCAATACTAGATCCCACCATCGTTTTGGTGCCGTTTCCAGGGAAGCATCAAAGTACTTGTGATTGCTGCTTTTCTTCTATTTTCTACTACAACCTTATACTAAGTAGTTTATTTCATTTCCATTCTGCAATTTCATTTCCGCAAAAGTAGACTAGACATTTCCTGCTTTCCTAGACTAGCATTTCAATTCTGCAAATGTAGATTAGCATTTCAATTCTGCAATTTCAATTCTGCAAGCGTAGATTAGCATTTCAATTCTGCAATTTCAATTCCGCAAGCGTAGATTAGCATTTCAATTTTGCAATTTCAATTCTACAAGCGTAGCTTAGCATTTCATTCCTGTAATTTCATTTCAACAAAATAGATTAGTCCTTTCCTGCTTTCATTTGAATTTTTCATTTTCATTTCAGCAAGATAGATTTTAGTTAGTTTCAGTTCAATCTATTTCAGTTTTGCAGGTACAAGCAGAAAAAACAAAAATAAACCAAAAATATTTCATTTCATGCCTCGTAGGAACAGAGACAATACCGGAAAATTCTTACCCAACACCCCCACAACATCACAGAGTCACCCTTCTCTCTTCTTCGGTGGCAGTGATCCAGAAGAACCTATAGGTGAACCTTCAGAGATATATGAAGATCCTATAACAGAAGAAGAGCAAGAAAACATTCCTCTTGAGACCATGGTTGAACACAGAAATGGTATAGAATATGAGTAGGGAATAGAAGGTGCCTTACCCATCCAAGAGACCAATGGGGACACAAAAATGAAAAACATAAGTCCCTTAGCCTTACGTCACTTCCATGGATTGACCACTGAAGACCCTAATAACTTCTTGTTTGAGTTTGTTGTCCTTTGTTGAACTTATGACTATGCAGAAGACGAGAAAAAGTTGAAACTATTTCCCTCTACCCTCAAGGATGCAGCCCTACACTGGTTCATGGAGTTACTCGGAAACAGTATCACAACTTGGGCTCAAATGCAGCAAGCTTTTAACAACAAATACCGGGACTACTGTAGGTCAAAGGAAACAAAGGGAGAAATCTTTCGAATGACCATGGGGAGCGATGAACCTTTAGAAGACTATGAAGAGAGGTTCCAACTTAGTTATAAAAGGGCCAGGTGCACACTTGACCCTGAATCTCTGAAGCTGGTTCTACTCCGAGGAGTCCCTGAAGACCTTTTAGATACCCTCCATTTGCTAGCTGGCAGAGACATCTACCAACTACCTTATGAGGACATAAAGACTGTGTTTAGAAACCACTCTAGGGCATTCCAGAAAAGGGGTAGGGGGAATCCACTTTCAGCTAGTGCCACCTTCTCCAAACATGATTTTACAAATCAAATGGAAGACCTTAAAAGTGAGATGAGACAGACCCTTGCCATGCAATTGGATACTTTGCGAGTCCAACAAAATAAAGGTGATGCTGAGAGGGCTTTGGCCATCTTTTGTCCCAGATGCACAAGGAAGCATCCTAAGAACGAGTGTCCATTGCACTTGGTAGAGGCATGTTTCATTTGTGAGGAAGACCATCCTACGAATCAATGCCCAACCTTGCTCGGATTTAAAGCCATGTACCAAGGGGCCAAGGGAGCCACTGAACCACTCTACTTCCTCAACCAAAGGAGGCCGCATGGATCCAAACCTTTCCAGCAGGGGATGCAGGGGACATCCTAAATTTATTACCACCCCAACCAATCCGCTCATATACCTTCTTGGGGCCCCCCTGCTCATCCTTCCTGGTCCACACCTCCTCCTTGTTCTTATCCATCTCAATACCATACTCAACCTGCTGCTCATTTCTTTCACTCTCATGCTCAACCACAACCTCATTGGAATGCACCTTAGCGAGGGTGGAGGCCCCAATACAACTCTCCTCCCGCTATTTTGCCTCCACCACCTGCTCCACCTCAACGATTAACTCCTGCTCCTCCAAGACAACCCCAGATGCCTGCTCAACCGAACCTAAACCCCATTAACGGACAGGCCCAGCAAGTATATACTGGAGAGACAACATGCCCTACCTACGCTGTGGAGATTCAGGAGATCAACCTATGATCTGGGAAGGTCCTCCCAAATTGCCAACCTCCTCCAGAGGATGAGGAAGAGAAACAGGAAAGTGAACCCAGAGCCATTCCACCCTTTCCTGAGAGACTAATGGTAACCACACAACCAAAATCGGAGGAGACTGAACTTCTGGGAGAACATAAATAGTTGTGTATGAAAATACCACTACTCCAGGCCAGAAAAGATGTACCAATATACAACAAATTGATCAAGGAGAAGTGTTTCAGGCACAAGAGAGATGCCCCAACAATCAATGTCATAGGACAACTATCCAATTTGATGTTGGGACAAGTAATCTATCCAAAATATTTGGACCCTGGGAGTCTTGTAGTTGATGTCCACATCAATGGTACCATCATCCCCCACACCTTGATTGATCTAGGGGTTGCCATTAATGTGATGACCAGGGACACTATGCTCAAACTTAACCTTAAGAGTTCCTTAAGAAAGACCTCGACAGTACTGCAGTTAGCAGACCGCTCCACCATGACTCCCGAAGGGATTGTGGAAGATGTCCTAGTCTCTGTTGATTCTTGGGAGTGCCCTGCGGACTTCTTGGTCCTTCAACCAAAGGCAAAACTCACTGGATACCCCCTCATTTTGGGAAGGCCTTGGTTGGCCACTGCAGATGCTTACATCAGTTGTAGAGCAGGGAACATGACCATCAAAAATGGGCCTATGTCTAAATAGCTAGTCCTATATCCTCCTGCCCAACCTCTGTTAGAACATGATTTGCCTCTCTAGTTGGAGGAGGGAGATGAGGATGAAGTCTACTCTGCACCATTGTGCATAGTAGAAGCCGCCAGGGGAGGTCCTCAAACCGAGGATGACCTAATTGAGAATCTGACTCAAAATCCACCTCCCAGTGTGTTACCATTAGAGGAGTTGGTGGAGGGAACCGAAGACAGTGCTCTAGTGGACTTCTGTGTGGCTAATTGGACCTCTCCCACAGTTAAGAATGTGGAATTTGGCCCTGAAAGAACCTTGAAGATCAGCTGATCCCTATCTCCCTCTTAGGAGAAGGAGTTGTGTAGCTCATTGAACCACCATTTGGATGCTTTTGCTTGGATCTATAAGGAGATGAAAGGAGTCCATCCTTCGGTCTGTACCCATCACATTTACATCAAAGAGGATTGCAAACTGGTGAGGCAACCTCAGAGGAGACTTAATCCAGCCCTTAAAGACATTGTCAAAGAACAATTGCAAAATTTGTTGGATGCCGGATTCATCTACCCCATCTCTGACAGTGAGTGGGTCTCTCCTTTGGTGCTTGTTCCCAAGAAAAACGGGAAGTGGAGAATCTGTGTAGATTACTGAGAACTTAGCAAAGCTACCAAGAAGGACCATTTCCCTTTGCCTTTCATAGATCAGGTGTTAGATGGACTGGCATGGAAGAAGTTCTTCCCTTTCCTAGATGGGTTCAACGGATATAATCAAATCCAAATCAGCCTGGAGGACCAAGATAAGACCACCTTCAATTGTCCATGGGGTACCTTTGCCTAACGAGTCCTTCCCTTTGGGCTATGCAATGCTCTTGCCACTTTCCAGAGAGCAGTAGTGAGCATATTCGCGGATCTGGTTCATGATTCGGTAGAAATCTATATGGATGACTTTACTCCTTATGGGTCCAGCTTCCAAGACATGTTGGCTAACCTAGGAAAAGTTTCAACCAAGTGCATTGAGATGAACCTGTCCCTTGGTCTTGAAAAATGTGAATTCCTGATGACTGAAGGGACTGTGCTAGGTCATACAATTTCTCAACAAGGATTACAGGTGGATCCCAACAAAATTGCTATCATCCAAAAGGTTCCACCTCCTGAAAAGGTAAGAGATGTTTGGAGCTTCCTAGGCTTAGCAGGATATTATAGAAGATTCATTAAAGATTTCAATAAGTTAGCCTCGCCATTGTTTGGTATTTTGGGGAAAGACGTTGAGTTTATATAGAACGACAATTGTCAGGAGGCTCTGGATGAGTTGAAAGATAAGCTAGTAACCGCCCCAATCTTGAGAGGTCCAAAATGGGCCCTACCTTTCCACATCCACACTGATGCCTCAAACAAAGCCATACGGGCAACCTTGGGACAAGTCGAGGAGAAACTGGTGTATGCCATCTACATTGTCAGCAAAAACCTATCCAAGGCAGAGTTGAACTATACTGTAACCGAGAAAGAGTTCTTGGCCATAGTCCATTCCCTAAACAAGTTCAGACACTACATCACTGGTTATCAAACATTTGTACACACTGATCATGCTGTGATTAGATATCTAATGAATAAACCTGATGTAAATGCTTGTATCATTAGATGGTTACTTTTGTTGCAGCAATTTGTTTTGACCATTGTTGACAAGCCAGGTAAGGAAAATGTTGTTGTTGACTTTCTGTCTAGACTAGATTTGCCCGCAGGTGAAGAAGGGATGATAGACGATCAGATGTCGAATGAACACCTGTTTTCTATTTCAGTACTCTTTCCATGGTTTGCTGATATAGAAAATTACTTGGTTCAGCATAGTTCCCTCCGCACCTATCCTCAAAAGAGAAGAGTAAAATTATGAGGAAAAGTGCCCTATTCACTTGGATTGGAGGCCACCTATTTAAACTTGGGCTAGATTAGATCTTGAGGTGTTCTGTTAGGGAGGAGGAAGTTTTTGACATCCTCCTCACCTGTCACAATGGGCCCTATGGAGGCCACTTTGCAGCAAAAAGGACTGCCTTCAAAATTTTACAGGCAGGCTACTATTGGCCCACTCTTCATCAAGATGTCAGAAGATCCATCAGCGAATGTCGCTGATGTCAGAAGATGGGGAAACCGACTCCAAGGGATGAGATGCCCCTCCAACCTCAAGTGACTTTCGAACCATTTGAGAAGTGGGGCATGGATATTGTGGGTCCTATCAATCCTCCTTCAAATCAGAAGTCTTACATCATTATGTGCACGGACTACCTGACAAAGTGGGCAGAGACAAAGGCAATCAAGGCAACAACAAAAGAAAAAGTGGCTGAGTTTTTGAGGGAAAATATCTTCTACAAGTTTGGCTACCCAAGGGAATTAGTCACAAATCAAGGAAGTTAGTTTACCTCTAATCTAATTAAAGACTTTCTCGCTCATCACAAGATTAAGCATAGGACTTCCACCCCTTATCATCCACAAGAAAATGGGCAGGTGGAAGTCACTAACAGAGCTTTGGAAGATATTTTGACTAAAGTAGTGAACAACAGTAGAAAAGATTGGGCAGATCGCTTGGTTGAGGCCACCTAGGCCTACAACACCACTTGGAAAACTATAAGAGGTTTCACACCTTATGAGCTGGTCTACGGGAAGAAGGCTTTGATGTCCATAGAATTTGAGTACAACACATTGAGGTTGGCAACTCAGCTAGACCTAGACCTCAGCCATGCACAACAGGAAAGATAACTATAGCTGAATGGATTGAATGAACAGAGAATGCAGGCCCTAGTCCACTTAGAAGTGGTCCAACTCCGGAGAAAGATATGGCATGACCGACAGCTTAACGAAAAGCAATTTCAGCCAGGAGATTGGGCGCTGCTCTATGATTCAAGATACAAGAATTTCAAAGGGAAGCTGAAGACAAGGTGGCTAGGATGATATACAGTTGAGAAATGCAATGACAATGGTTCAGTTCTCATTAGGACCATTGATGAAGAAGCCATCCCCATGCTTGTCAATGGGCATCGACTAAAAATCTACAGGAAACCCCTTTCTAGGCAGGAGTTCATTGAAACTTTGGACAAGTTAGTGCTGGTAGTGTAGCAGGGCCCTGTCTCTACTCCACCCACACCTTGATCATCAAAAAAAAAAAAAAAAATAGAAAAAGGAATAAAAGATCCTTGGGTGAAAACCTCTTAGAGGCGCCCGGGGCAGGCAGTGAGGGTGAAAACCTCCTGGAGGCGCCCCAGTTGTCTCTATGCTTCAAAAAAAAAAAATCTATTAAAAAATTGCAGGTTGCAAGGTCATACAAAACAAGGACATAGGTCATCTTTAGGCCATAGGCACACCTCACAAGCACTTCCTCCATGACCACCCCCCTCTCCTAAGATTTGATCACATCTAGGTCATGATTTCACCTTCTACAGGAAGTTCTAGACCTTCTACAGGAAGTTCCTGTACACCCTTCAGATAGGCCAAAATTGATCTTGAGAAAGAATTTAAAAGTTGGAATCTGCCTTATAGGTCTATGACCACCCTTCCATCACCATATGTCAACCTGTTTCATCTCTTTGCACCTACACTACTCCCATCCTGTTATTTGTTCCTGCACAGTCACACAAACAAAAAAAAAAACCTATTTTCTTCATATTGCTAGCAAGAATTTTTAGTAGAAAAATAAGGAGCAGTGTCTCGCTCACCTTACCTGCCAATCTCCATCTAGACTCCTCATCAATCAAATCCTTCATCAGCAGTATAGCCCTACTCGTTAGCTCGCATCCCAGGAGCAGAAGAAGCTACAGGACATCCTACAGGAATCCTGTGGTAGCTGATCCCTCTGGAAGACACGCTCTGAATACAGGGACAACCAAAAACGACAGAGGAAACATGCAGAGGGGTTCATTTTGAACAAGAAAATATCGTCAACAGCCAAAGACAAGCGAGCCTGTGCATGCAACATCAACGAACAAGGAAACGGGTTCCAAAACCTGTGCATGCAGCATCAACACACGAAGGAATGGGTTCCAATGCCCATGCATGAAGCAACAGCAAACAAAGGAGTGGTTCCAAGACCTGTAGTCTGCATAATGCGGTCGTGGCCATGCAGGTAAGTGTCTAAACTTATTCACCAATTGCATAAACTATATTTCAAAAGCTGCATGCCTGTGGAAATGGTTTAGATTAAAGGGAATTGGTGGTCAGTCAACTGGCCACCCTCAGCCAGTTACATAGCCTCGTGAGATCTGAATAAGCCAGTGGCATAGCCTCGTGAGATCCAAACAAGCCAGCTACATTCAAAATAGCCATCGAGATGTGTGGCCAACATGTTTGGAGTGTCCATTCAAGGAAAAACCGTCGGGATTGGTAGTGGTGGCGGCAGTTAACAACGGAGGAGAGGTGATGGCGGTTAGAACTACGTAGAGAAATTATGGCTATGATGTTGGATCAATGGCCTGGTTTGGCCACCTCACTCCCTCACCACGAATCACGCCGAAAATAAAATATGCTCCGTTGAAACTCACACCACCTTCTGTCATTTTGAAATTGCAACATCCTCGACTGGAGTACGCGTCTTTTGCTTCCAAAAAACTATTAAACAGTCGTCGTCCACTGGATTTTCTACTTGTTTTCGAAATTCTCCCACGTATCAAGCTCACTTAGAGGCGCAATGAAATTCCACAGGAACAAGGGAGGTCTTCTACAGGAAGAATCCTACAGGAGATACTACATAGCTTTTTGGAGTAGGGAAGCCTGGGATCTTTTTCTTCGTCAAATTAGGAGCTCTAAACAAGGTAGGCTCGAAAAAATCCTATATGCATGATATGTTTTGGAAAGGTGGTGAATTGAACAGTGTTAGATTGGGGAATTAGAGAAAAGTGTGCCTGTGAATTGAAAGAAGAGCGTTTGTCTGTGTATTGCACTGGGTTTCCCAGTTGTTTCTACATCAAGATCCCTCTCCATGTTTCCTGTTTCTAAAATTCTCCTATAAGAAAGACTTATGCAGCTATGAGAGCCATCCTGTGGATGAAAATTTTAAATTTGCATATCCGAATGTGTGCTTAGAAGAAAACTTGGTCTCTATCCTCTGTCTGTAGAAGCAAGACTCTTCCTTTCATAACCAAATAGCTGACAGTTGAGTCACAACAGTCTTGAAACTAGGGAATTGTGTTCATTGATATTAAATAGCTGAGGAATTCTTTCTTGAGTCCAGGGGGAAACCATAAACAACATTTCCTTTTCTAACCAAAGCATAAAAAAGGAGCACTCTCACCATGTCAGGGGGATTCATAAGAAGGGAACCCTCAAAATCCAACAAATTGCATGAGAATCCTGAGGTGGTGAACCTTTTCACACGAGTCAATTTGATGTCATTCTTTAACAAATTCCAGGGTCACGATGAGGAGATAGCTAAAGAATTCTTAATGTCCCTGAGATCTCAATCAAAGACATAGGCCACAGTTAATTTTAGGGGTTTGACCCTAGAGCTTACCCCTGAGCTCATTAGTCGAGTTACTGGTCTGCCATTAGGGATATCTTGGAGCAAAGAAGAGAGGGCATTGGGCCAAGTTGCCAAGAAAGCATTCTTCCTGCCCGAGGAATAGCCAGCTTGCTTCCTCTCTAGAGGGAACTCAGTTTCCAAATCATGAAGTACATACCTGTGAAGGAAGATTCAAAATTATCTATGGTTATCATTTCAGGTTGCTGTGTGAACTTAGACATGGAATTGATTTACCTCCAGAAATGAAACTGAGCATTCCTTATTTTCTTCTTTAGTCACTGGTTGAATGTCGGACAAAAATGAATGAAGGGATTCCAGACTAGTTGGCCCATCATGGGCTCATCAAATTATTAGTAGAAGATGCCCTGTACACCAATACTATCCCCATATCATGGGAAACATTTCGAAACATATCTAGGGATGACAATATCAGAGTTTTGGCCGAAAATATCACCCCATCCAGCAGTGAGGAATAAGAGCACATTGAAAAAGTTGAGAAAACCAATGGTGAAGGAACACAAAACATTCAGGCATAGCAAGAACAAAGAGGAAAAGGAGAAATGGGCCAGGTTTCTAAGCCTAAAATAGAGGTGCAAACAACAGCACAAACACCACGGGAAAAGAAAATGCAGAGTAGGGCAGAAAAGGTTGAAAAAACCCAAATAAAATTTGTCATAGCCAAAGAAGGCATGTCCAAACAACAGGGAAAGACACATCCTGAAATAGCAGCAACACAGCCAGAAACCGTTGACATAGGGGCTTCTACAGGAAGCAGAGAAAAAGAATGCAAGAGGAGAAATCACCCGAGACATTGGCAAGAGAGGCAGCAACCATGCTTGTCGCTCTAAGCACACCTCTAAAACAAAAAGGGAAGAGAAAAAGGCAAACTTCCCTATACTTTAAAGCAAGGAGGAGCACATGTATCAAAGCAGGCGAACCCCAGCCTAAATCAGAAGTGCCAATTGTCATTGAGGACACCACCCCTAACCGAAACGAAGAGTCCCCTACAATGATATCTATCACCTATGAATGAGGAAGCGCAAAAACTTCCACCTGGAAAGAGAAAATTAGGTTGGTGGACTCAAAGACAGCTCTATAGGAAGCTGGGGAATCTCTACAGGAAACTCTGGCTAAGCTAAGGGAGACCGAGAAACTGGAGGAAAAGGTGGCAAAACACTCACAAGCAGAGGAAAATACAGAGAAAATATTAGAACCTAGCCCTTAGCCTAGCTTGGGCTCATACTATAACCTGTTAGAGGCCGAGAAGATAATTCCCCAGAAATTTGCGGGGCCACTATTCTTTGCACTGGAAGAAGAAAGAATTAGGACTCACACTTGGATGAGGATTGCTAAATCCAAGGGTGTGGCAGACGTAGGCCATCTAGAGGAAAAACTCGAGGAATCCATAAAGGAATTGGCCATGGTACGACATGTGGAGAGCAGTCAAAGGGCCAAACTACAAGAAGAGAACTAGCTACTAAAACAATAGTTGCAGCTCCAAGGAAGTCACAGAGAAGATAGGCCCCCCATCTTGGGAGAACAACAGCAACAAGAAAGGCCTCCAAGAGACAAAGAAACCCCTGATGAATAGCAGAGAAAGGACGGGCTACAGGCTAAGGTTGAGGCACTAGAAAAATAGCTACAGGAGAAAGAATTACAGGCAGCAGGGGAAATACAGTCTCTAAAACACCAGGTACAAGAAAAGGAAGCCCAATTGGCTTACATGGCCAGCTGGGAAATGGAAGCTTTGCAATGTTGGCAACCAGCCAAGTCATATGCCTTATACCTTATAGATCAATGGTTGCAGTTCCAGATTAACACCTTAGCCCAATGGGGCACCATTCCATTTCGAAATTACCATCAATTCATGGCTTTGTATGACAGTAGCTCAGTAGAGGATAAGGCCAAATTATCAAAGTTCTATTTACACAATCTAGCCCTTCCTAACATGAATCTATGGGACCTAAATGCTACAGTGGGAGATGTGCAACTTACGCCCATGGCCTCTTGGTTAAACCACAAGGAAAAAAGGGCAGTAGTGATTTGAAATCTCATGAACAGGGAGCTAGGGGAGCCACTCATGATCAGAGTAGAGCCGGAAGATCCCTCGGCATTGATATATGCCCACCAACACTTGGCCAATAACCCTCAGGCTCTACCAGACTACATTGGACAGAAAGATCAAGCTATTTCTCATTTCAAGGACATGGAAAGACTATTGGGGGATAACTGCATGCATTCTTGCACAAGAAGGTGGAACACAATGTCCCATAGTCTAAAAATGAGAGAATACCACACCCCAACAAGGATGAGGGAAGCCTTGGCAAGAGTACCCCTCCATAAGCAGTCAATGCAAACTCTGTAGGCCAGCTGGATTAGCCTAAAGTACAGTCCTCCCTTGCTCTTAGGACTACTAGAAGGATTCAAAGAAGAAGAGGAACACAGGCAATGGGAGGAAGTAGAAAGAAAAGCAGGATTCCATGACAAGGAAGAAGACATCAACTCGGAAGCCTGGGATGTGAGAGAGGCAGTCAAAGCAATCAAGGACGATGAGCTGGACTAGTTTCTCAGAGGATGAGCAACCCATTTAGCAGGGGGGTGATGATGAACCCCAAAATTGGGTAACTTATTGGACTCATTTTGCCTAATTGTTCTTCACCAATCCACCATTTTTCATAGTTCATGCATGTTTTCGAGTATATTTATGTTAATTGAATGAATGAGGATAGTCACTTTACCAAGAAGGCTAACACATGCTTATTGCAGTTTTTTGGACAACTTTTGGACCAAGGCCAAGCATTTATGAGCCAGATGATAGTCAAACACTAGGGAACAAGGGTGAGGATTCGTAGGAAGGGTGTCTCCTACACTAAATGACCCCTTCCTTGAATTCTCCACCCTTAGCTCGGAGTTCAGCAGGCCACCAAAAACGATTCCCAAGGGCAACCGAGTAGTTTTGTGAAAAGTGACTATTTACTGGCAATTTGAGCAGCCAAGCCCCTTGAGTTAAGGAGGGTTGTTGGAAGACCTCGTACTATATAAGAAGGAAGGCTTGCAGCCTTTGTAGTTTACTTTTGGAACATTTGTATTTTGCACTCTAGTGCTGCTCTGGTTTTTCTCATTTGTGCAGCTTTTGCTATAAACATTTCTGTGACATGGTTATTTTCTGAATAATGGAGATCAATTTCATTTTGCTTCGGTTCTGAGCTTGTTTTTAGGAGCCTGTAGCTCTTGGGGTTGGGCCCAACCCAAGTTCCAGGTCCTCCTCTGTGTACTGATATATGTTTTTGCTGTCTTTAATTAATTTATGCTAATTGGTTACAATTTTGTTTGGTTATTTAGGTCATTTTTGCTAATAGAAATAGTTGCTCATGTTTTAAGTTGATTTAATAGGTTGGTAATAGAAAATATCTTCAAAAAGGGCTATCAAGCAACCCCTGATCTCACCTCTCCCTCCTTGGGACCATGAGCCGAGACCAAGGTGCTCTTGCTGCCATAAAAACATTGTTTTTGCTTCATCATGAAACTTCTAGTGTTAGATTCGTAGTTACAAAAGTTGGTTACAGTTGTGATTACATGATTAGGTCCATTCTTTCTTGGTTTCCATAGTTGTTTTACATGAATTTCTGCCAATAAACTTTTGTTCATGATGTTTATGGTTTCTAGGTCAAATTAGGTCAAAATAGCTAGATCTTTGGTTTTCTTAGTCTTTGTTGGTTAGTTTTGGAAAATAACGTGCAAAGTACCTCTGATACCTCCTCACCTACCCTTACCACATCAATGCAACCTGCTTCGCCCTTTAACTCAGATCCTTGCCTCTCATTTGCCACGTTTTCACACTTTTCCTTAGTTCCTACATTCTTACGCAACATTGCTTCTCCTATCTTTGAACCAACCCAATCGCCTTAGCCACTCTTCATCCTCAATCACCAAGTCCTAGACCTCCTCACACACTTATCTCTCCTCCATACCCACTTCTTCACCTTTTTTCCACCATCAACCCTTCAAAATTCCCTTTCGGAACATCCTGCAGAAGCTACAGTACATCCTGTAGAAGCCATGTAGACTTCCTGTAGAAGCTCACAAAAGCAGTTTCTTTAGATCCAATCACCGTGAAACTATCTGGAAGGATGCTAGAGACCCCTTAGGCCCTCTTCTCACCTTCCCAAATACCTACAAACATTTCCTTTTGCCAATCCACCTTTGCACAGTCAAAAAAAGTTAAAACACATGCATAATAACTCTGCCAACTTACTCAAAAATACAAAAAGATGTTTCTTTTCAGATTTCACTTCAGAAGTAGCTTAGACACATGCACTTAACCTTCCAAAGAATCAATGGCATCCTTTTCAGTAGCTTCCATCCTTTTTCTTACATTAGTAGCGCCAGTTGGTAAAGCTAGCGTTTGCTAGGCTTTGCATTTTCTTTCAGATTTTCAGTTTCTTTCTACAAGTAGATTAGCCTCCTTTGAGTTAGCTTTCATCCATCAGTTAAAAAGCTTCTTCTAAGAGATCATAGAAGTTGGCTTAAGCTCCTAGCAGACTTGTTCCAGCTAACCAAGTGACAGTTGTGGCAAGAGCTAGTACTTGTGCATATAGCACTGTCGCTTCCAAGTTTGTTACGAACTACCGGGTTGATAAAAGTAAAGAAGACAGTCCCAAACGTTGCAGTATTATTGGTGAAATACTGGAGCCCACCAGTTGGGTAATACCTATTGGGTTATTTAGGCCCTTATATTAGGAATTTATTCCCAATACTATTGACCTCAATAAGGTATCTAATATGGTAGAAGAAGACATGCTATTGACATGTTATCCATGTGGCACGAATGTGTTTTTGATGTGGCACTAATATGGTGAGACATGTCATGATAACATGTCATGATGACATGGCATGGCATAACCTCTTGGTTATGTGACATTATTATGTGGATATGTTTTCAAAAGTTCACTTGGAAAGTTGACAAAGATTTAAGGTGATGACATGTTGTTGTCACGATACTAATGTGGCATGGATTAGGAACCCTGCTAGTTTCTAGGTGGCAATTACACTGGAAATGATGTTGCTATTGGGCCATGAACTCCTTTCCTTATCAAATATCAATGCATTGACCAATTATTAGGTCAAATATTGGGCCATAGATGATTAATATAGTGTGCATTAGTTCATCGACCTATTGAATATCATCTGTAAACCATTTTTATATAGCCAATTTTGGTCTATACCTAGCAAAGGGTTGGTGAGCCAATATATGGAAAACAAGTAATGAAGATAGGGCCTATCAAATGATGGTGGCTATCAGGTTAGGACAAAAAGAGGGTAGGATAGCCATGAAACATTATGGCCTAAGTCTTGACATTCAATTTGTAAAGATGGCCCATAAAGTTTAGAAAGGTGGAGCCACATGGAAGCACAAATTTAAGGCTGCGTATAGAGAAACCTTTCAAAGGGGAATAACTCCTTATACATAGCATTTTTTTGGATCATTTTTACATTGTTGGAAAAATATTGATGAGTTAAATGTGATCGAGCTGTCAAAAAAGAATTTTTAGGGGTTTATAGAAGGAGGAGTATTTGGTAAGATCATATTCATAATTAATATTGAAGGTTATGTAAACTACACAACCCTAAGCTAGGATTAGGTAGGTTTGGAAGCTAAAAAAAATGTAGCAAAAAATGTACTAATAGATCTTGTGTCCTTAGTTAGAATGGTTTTCCTTGGTATCCCAAGGTGTGCGTACACTTATCTAAAGAACATGTTTGTTTCTTATTTTCCATTGATGGTCATTTTATAGGGCATGAGGATGTACATCTTTCTAAATATCCCAAATTACATGGATGGCTAGTCACATCCCTTCCTATATGTTAGTAAACTTCCCAAAATATCCATAGGAATTATTTCCCAAGGATGAGTAGGTACAAGTAAAAGATAGTATAGACCCTATTTCTTATTACTAGGCTTGTTTGTACAATGTAGCATGCATTCCCTTATGAACCTAGATACACTTCATTGCACCCTAGGTAATTACACATACCTATACAAATTGACAATTTTCTTACCTACATAAAAATTCCCTAAAACCTTAGAGGTGT
Source organism: Pinus taeda (assembly GCA_000404065.3). Taxonomy (NCBI): domain Eukaryota; kingdom Viridiplantae; phylum Streptophyta; class Pinopsida; order Pinales; family Pinaceae; genus Pinus; species Pinus taeda. The sequence goes on from APFE031442920.1 coordinate 37,709, forward strand.
CAACCTGTATTGTTAGCTATAGTCACTCAACTTTAAGGAATGTGGCTTACCTAACATGTAGAGTAACCCATTCTAAAGATTATAGTCAATTGCACTATCTCCATTATCTTCAAGAGTTTACCTTTCTAACTTTTAAAACACCTCCTTGATGTCTTCATACTATCTATGTGCTTCTTTGTATACATCATGGGTGAAATTTCACATCTGTGTCATATTTCCTAAATCTATAATTGTTTATCTTAGTGCCATCGGAGGAACGTTTCCCAAGTTGTTTATTCATCCATTCCTCCCCTTAACTAATAAATGAAAATACTATAAAGTCTTGATCCACTTGCAATGCATAGTCTATTGTAACTTTCTATGGGTTTATAGGTCGTTTAGTGGGTAGGGATCAATGTAGGTTACTATCTACTTCCACATTTGATAACGTTTAAATTTTTTTATAGATTGCAGCAAGGCATAGAGATCCTTGTGATAGGTAGGCTAATTGAGGAATTCACCATGAAATACCTTTTAATTGTTGCATTAAATCCTTCCTCCTTACATAAATACCATTTTCTTAACATACGCACTTGAACCGACCTACATTTCAAAGGGTTGTTGCAAGTTTGGTAATGCAAGAGGTAATGTTTTAATCTCACTAAAAACTATTGAATCTCATTGTTATTTCATTTAGTGGTGTGTCTACTTATACAAATGAAGCTATGTTTCTTTTAGATATTGTGTTATAAAAATAAACTCCTAACCTCTAAAACAATCATTCACATTTTCGACTTCATGATGGCCTCCATCTTCTCCACCAATATCATAGCCTAATTATGCTAAATATTATTGTGAAAACTCACATTTATTGAGACCTTTCAGTAGTTAGTGCTTATTCAATGTCTCTAACACCTGCATCAAATATGTTATTTTCTCCTCGAAGGTGGTAGTGTATACCATTACATGATCTACGAAAACAATAATAACTAAATGTAGATATGGGTGTAGTATATCATTCACAAATCCCATGAACATATTTAGTGCATTACATATGCCAAATGACATGGCTAACCAATCATACAACCCTTGCATGATTTTGAAGAAATATTTTAGGTATCTTCTTGTTTGACTCAAACTTAGTGATATGATAATTTTAAATCAAGCTTGGTCAATTATTTTTCATCCTGTAATTGGTCCAAAAAATCATCAATCCCAAGTAGCGAACACCTATTCTTGCGTATTGTTTTGACTTCCCTATAATCAATGGAGATTTTCCATGTCTCATTATTCATTTGAAAAATTATAATGAATGGCCCAGGTGGCGAGGTACTTGGTTAAATAACACCCTAACCTAACTATTGTTCCGACTTCTTATTCACGTCATTTGATTCTATAATGGGCTTCGTGTATAAGTGGATGTTTGGAAATGGATATTTTCGAAGTATCTAGATCTTTTCCAGTGATAAGTAAACTACTGTGAATATTACACTCGACAATTTACCACAACATATTTCATAAATTATACTTAAAAACCCAAAATCTAGTCTATAAGGGTCTATTTCTCTTTAGATTTATGTATATATAAATTCCTATTTATTCCATACAGATGTAGATTATTTATTTCACACAACATATAACTCGTGAAACCTTTTCAGGACAAAACCCAAATGAAAGGTGAGATCGCTATGGTCCCTTTATCTAAATAAAAAATGGCTATGAGTACAAAGAAGTAGGGCCTATGATCCATTGGCTACTACAATACATAATTATTCTCTATGTTACCACTCTCCCTATACCTCTCATTTATTCCTTTGGTCTATAGAACAAGTGCACTAGAAAATAATGGAACCCCATCTCCCCCTTTGTAGCCTACTAATGATTAGGTTTGACTCCCTCAACTCTGAACCATCTCTTCTTGAGTCATCCTCATCAATATTATGTGGATAACCCCTTCTCCTTTAGTAATGGGGGTTAATGTGGCATCGTCTCAAATTATGGTGGACAAATTAGGAAAGTCAACTTCCAAGTGGTATACATTTTTGATACAGATTCTGAATGTGGTGATTTTTGCATTGCTGGGAATGTCTCTATCTTTAAAATGGGAAACATGTGTTTCTCTAAACTGGAAAATTTTTACCACAAAGGAATGTCATTTGTTACCTATAAATTCTCCTAGATTGTTTCATACCCTAATTTGCTAGATTGGGTTCCACTGGTAAAAGTGGTCATATGAGTTGATTCATCCACTTTTACCATTGTGAAAGAATTTATATTATTGACAAACAACATAATGATCCAAAAATTTGGATCATCCACTTCCCTCTTGCATGGAAACCCTTTAGGCATGTTTAAGCCTCCCCTATACACTTATATTAACTCTTCTAGTTGTTTCCTTTGTTAGTTAGTGCACCCCTCTAGGGATTCCTTAACTCTCGTTCACTCATACAAAATGCTTTTTTCTCTCAAAAATAATAAAACATACTTCTTTATAATACTAATCAATTTCTTGGCTTAGTTGGAACTTACCAACAAAATTTCACCTTTCCTTATGAAAATTAGTGATGAAGGACTTTACATCCTTGTTGGGGAGGTATTTTTTGTATCTCCACACAAATATTGCATCCTACATGTACATATAGGGACCCCCAAACATGACTCCACATATGACAATTAAAATGATATCCATTTCTACTTCATCAATAAATTCAACATTGATAACAACTTTAGTTTTATACAACTTTGTTACCTTGAATTCTACACACTTATTTACTCATCCTAATGGATATGGTGTAGGATAATCTTGAAACTATAATCCTAATTTCTTCATTATTGTTTCTTTAATTATATTCTCCTATGATATTGAGTCAAATAGATGAAATTTTTTTGTGTTGATCTGTATGACTGTATGAGATAATTTTGATATCTCCTTCTCTTCTTTCTTTTGAAGGCTAATTAAATTCAACCCATTATGTACTCACATATAGAAAATATTATTATCCATATACAATATGATTTCCACTTGGTTTATCAAATTTGTGACTTTGACATTTTTCTTATTCTTGTCCTTCTTCTAGTTCTTCAAGTTGAGTTTTGGATGTAATTTTTAACAATTCAAATTTTTGTTAACATGAATGTTATAGAGGTGACAATGATAACTAGGATCTTTGCACTAGTGTGCTCTTATTTCTCTATTCTTTTCCTCCCTACCCTTATGCTTCATTTTCCCTTATTTGGAAGTTTCTTCATGTTCCTTTTTCTTTGAACCACTCGACTACCCTTTCTTTTGTCCTATGTTTTCCAAGTATTCACTTAAAGAAAGCCTCATTTACTACTCTAGATTCCAATAACATTATCACTTGCTTGCACAAATGAGTATGTAGATCTCGTAGATACTTGAGGAGTATGTTCAGATTCATGGGATAGATATCCATCTTCTTGAATTATATGGTGTACTCCTATACACTCCACCACTATCTCTACCTGAAATAGTGCCATTAGATCCACTATTCCTTCACATTCCCAATAGGGTGAAATTGGTACTATGTGATAGTTTTACAATCCTACAACTTAATTACTAGAAAATCGCCCTCTAGCCTCATTGTCTCCATATCACTTTGCCACCAAGTCAAGGAATTCCCTTATAATTACACATGACAAAATGAAACTTGTTGCTCCTCATCAGTGTGGTGAAAACTGAAGGAAAACTCTAACCATTGAAACTAGTGATTTATATATCAAAGCAATGATTTGACCTTGAGCTGACTTGATATCCTCTTTTGCTCCCATCTTGAAGAGAAATTGTGAATGGTTCATAGAACCCAAACTTAGGTATTTTATCTTTATATTTCTTGGATTCCTTCTATGGTTCATCTGGATATTTTTCTTTATCATATGATTTAATCTATATGTTGGAGCACCCATCTTCCTTTAAAGCCCTAATATTATAGGTTATGGCTGCCATGAGTTGGCTGATATTAAGATTTATACTTGAAACATGTGGTTCTAGAAATGAAAGCCTCTTCTTTGTTAAATCCATGTAATAATAGATTCATTAAAATAATTTGAAATCTATACTATGAAGGGTTAATTCTTTTAAATTCCTAATTTTTTATTACCTATTTTAGTTGTTTATGCATGAAATAGATTAAATGTGGAAAATAGATAACAATGTATTGCAATGACACACAATTAAAAAAGGAACACCAAGATATGATCTAGCAAACCATTTGAGGATGAAACCAACGTGGAAATGAGGCTTCTATGCTCTATTTTGTCCAAATGGAAATTATGCAAATGCAAAGAAGTAGGGAGTGCCTATGGAGTTTATTACGACCCATCGCTCATGAGTCACTATAGAACACAAACTCATTTGTTATGATCTCTCCCTATATACACAAATCTGTTCTTATCAACTATGGAACACAATGCACCAAAATAGAATGGAATCCCTTTCCTTCTAGTGACATTATTATAACACAACTTGTTAGATATATAGTGGTTAAATTTGACCCATTTGACCCTAAACATGACTTAGAACCTATCCTTTCTAGAGTCTTAATCATAATATCCTTGTGGCTATCCCTTTTCTATAAGTAACATGGGTTGATCTGGCACACTATCTAATTATCTTGATCAATGATTATATGTCAACTTCCAAGAGTCATAAATTTAAAGAGTCAATGATGTATATAATAGTGCTAATGTGTGTGATGATTAAGATGTAAACTTTACCCCCAAATAACATTACTCAAGGGCTCAAACTAGCTCCATAAGGTTTTTGATCTCAATTCTCTAAGATGGGCCCCACTATTAAAACTAATCTTGTAAGTTAATTCCTTTTCTTTATCTTGAAATTATTAATATGGATGAGGAACAATACAATGATATAATATGGATCACAAAAAATACAAGGAGCACCTAGTTCTAAAGTACCATAGTGTACTACACATGTACATTTGAACATACATGGATTTCTTGGATATATCTTCACTTGGAGCCACTTTTTGATATATTATAAAAATTTAGTACAAATAGAAAAAGAGGAAAAAGTGGAAGTTTGGGTCCAAAAATTATCCACAACATTACCTTAGAAAGGGTTGTTGTACATCACCGAAAAAGGACATAGAAAGGGTAATTAACCTCAATATAATGAACCCAACTTAGAGGTAAATAAAATGAAAGAGATGTTTTCTTTAATATTATAATAGTTAGTGTTGATGGGTAAGACAATTTTGTATGAAAAATACAAATATAATATTGCAAGGTCTCTCTCTCTCTCTCTCTCTTCTCTCTATATAATATATATAATTCTATATAATAATATAATATATATATATATAATATATATAATATTGGGAGGTAATGTGAGTCATTAAAAATTACTGATGCTTAATATTATGGTTAAGTTAGCCCATTACTAGCGGTATCAAGTTGTCAAATCCCCAAATAATTGCACTTACATTTACCACACTAGCCCTTTAGTATCATTAGTTTTTACCCATAAAATTTCAAACAAAGACCTTTACAAAAAAATATATATTAATATTATTATATATATCATATAGATTTAAATATAATAAAAAGATAAAGTTTACAAAATTATATAAATGTCCAAATTACTACAGAACTAGTCATAATTATTGTTGTCAAGTTAATAAGAAAGTATATATATATATATATATAATATATATATAATATTAATATATATAATATATCATATATATATATATATTATGATATAGATATAGATATATATATATAATAAAATATTAAAAATTATAAAATTATATTAATGTCAAAATTAGGAAAGAATTTTTATTTATTTTAATTAATTTTCCGCTTGTTTTATTTTATTTTCCTTATTAGAAAAAAAAATAGTGTGAAATTTTTAATATTTAATATTTATTTATATAAAAATATCATCGAAATTATTATATTATAGGATAGGAGTTTATTGATTATGATGATAATGATAACTAGTATTTACTAAGATTAAATTATTTAATGTTATTTTAAGAAGGCGCTTTACTTCGAATTATTTATAAATTCCTTTTGTATTGAAAAAAAATTGAAGAATTCAAAGATCACCATAGTTTTGTTGGGTTAGAATGCTATGAAGATTGGTTGTGTGGAAAATCGTTCAAAAATTGTATCTAGTTTCATGATACAAAATACATTCTAACAAAAAATAATTTTCATTTTCCATTCTTTTAGTATCACAAAAGTGATATACTCCTTCATGCCAAGGTATTTTTGGAGTTGAGCAACATTCATTTTCACTATGATACCCATGAGAAATAGTTGATAGAGAGATAGATACTTTTGATCTTTTAGTTTGGAGTCCACCAACTTCTCATAATATCTTAATTTTCTTCTTCCCTCCAACTCTTTGTTGCACTACATTCTCTCAAAGTATCATGTAATAATACCTTTAATAGTAGCCTTATTTTATAAAATAATCTCTTCCTTATTTCCAATGGTTTTTTGAAGAGTGGGAAACCTTATATCATCCCATCTTGAGTCAGATATAGTTTTGGATTAATCTTAAAACAATTTTAGAGTGTCTCTTTCCTTCCATGTTATATATCCTATTCTTATAGATAGGCATGTAGTCATAGCTACGCTTTCAATGTGGGAAAGTCTTCTTTTATGAGGAGGATAAAATAAGATGTGTTTCCTTCAATTGAGATTATAAGTTATAAAAAAAAAATTGATCTTTCTCCACAATCCATCGATATCGAAATATCATGATTAATGAGAGTGTCAAAGAGAAAATAAAAATCGTATGCCATATCCTAAGGTCCAAATAAAAATTTGTTTCAAGCCCCATTATAAGCCTTCACCGTCCACATACAAATTAGTTTCAAGCCTTATTATAAGCTTTCACCATCCATTTATCCTTTTCTAGATGCTTTAATTCTAGTTTAGCTTGTGACGAATATCAACCTTGAGATATTTGTATGAAGACTATTTCTCTAAACTTTAATTGCCATATACCAAACTATCATAAGTGATCTTATTGGATTTAGTTATTATAACTTTCTTTTTTAAGTAATAATAGTAATAATATTAATAATAATACCCTAATTATTATATACATCTTGAATTTGTATTTTTTTTTTAAACATAAAAAATCATTTCCAAAAAAAAATATAATTAACTTACATAAAAATAACAAATTTTCTATGAAAAACTGAGTTGATACAACTTGCCTTTTCCACACAATAATATAGTCTTTGAATATATATGCCAAAAAGGTAACTCTGAATTATTAAAGAATATTGTAA
>APFE031442924.1:0-41863 GCA_000404065.3 Pinus taeda
GTAGATGCAACATTATGGCATCATAGGCTCGGACACATGAGTGAAAAGGGGATGAAGATTCTTCACTCAAGGAATTTGCTGTCGGGTTTGAAGAATGTTGATTTGGACTTCTGTGAGAATTGCGTTTATGGAAAACAGAAGAGAGTTAGATTTCTCAGAGTTGGGAAAGAAAAGAAGAGCGAAAAATTAGAGCTTGTGCATACAGATGTATGGGGACTCGCTCAGGTATCATCTCTCGGTGGCTCTCGTTATTATGTTACTTTTATTGATGATGCATCTATAAAAACTTGGATTTATTGTATTAAGAATAAATCTGATGTATTTGATACTTTCAAGAAATGGAAAGCTTTGGTTGATATTGAGACAAGAAAGAAATTGAAGTTTCTTAGATCAGACAATGGAGGTGAATACTGCAGCAAAGAGTTTGATAGGTACTATTCAGAGCATGGAATTTGTAGAAAGAAGACAGTTCCAAGAACACCACAAGAAAATGGTGTGTCAGACAGGATGAATAGAACAATCATGGAGGGTGCAAGGTGCATGAGATTGCATGCATGATTGCCTTTACAGTTTTGGGCAGATGCTATAGATACTTTTGTTTATCTTATAAACAAAGGGCCTTCAAGTTCCTCAGATGGTGGTGTTCCAGAGGAAGCATCGACAGGTAAAAAGTTAAACTACTCTTTTTTAAAGCCTTTTGGTTGTGAGGCCTTTGTCCATATTGATAAAGAAAATAGAACAAAGCTTGAGGCAAAGTCAAAGAAATGTACCTTTATTAGATATGGTGTTAATGATTTTGGTTATCGTTTATATGATTACAAAAATCACAAAATCATTAGGAGCAGAGATGTAATATTCAATGAAAAGGTCTTGTATAAGAATCAATTGCAGGAAAAGAAACAGGAAAAAGAAAACAAGGAATACGCAGTTCTTGATGAAATCACTGAAAAGGTAAAGGTGCCTGAAAATAATAATAATCAACAACCACAACAACAGAAACCACCACAACAACAACAAGCACCCCAAACACTTGAAAGTGGTGTTAGAAGATCTACCAGGATAAGTAGACCCCTTGAACAATACTCTCCTTCATTATATTATTTATTGTTGACTGATTCTGGTGAACTCGAATGTTATGAAGAAGCAATGCAGGTTGAAAGTAGGAAGAAGTGGGAGGTAGCCTTGGAAGAAGAGATGGACTCCTTAATGCATAACCAGACTTGGGACTTAGTCAGGTTTCCTGCAGGAAAAAGTACATTGAATAATAAATGGGTTTACAGGCTGAAGGAAGAACATGGAGGAAAACAGAGGTACAAATCTAGACTTGTGGTTAAGGGGTTTGCACAAAAGAAAGGTATTGATTTTGATGAAATATTTTCTCCTGTTGTTAAAATGACTTCAATTAGAACTATTTTAAGTTTAGTAGCAGTTGAATATTTGCATCTTGAGCAGTTAGATGTAAAGACAACCTTTCTCCATGGGGATTTGGAGGAAGAGCTATATATGCAGCGTCCACAAGGATATGAAGTGAAAGGGAAGGAGAAACTAGTGTGTAGGTTGAAGAAGAGCTTGTATGGCTTAAAACAGGCTCCAAGGCAGTGGTATCTAAAATTTGACAAGTTTATGTCTGAACAAGGTTATACTAGATGTCACTCTGGTCATTGTGTTTATCTGAAAAACAAAAATGATGGCAGCTATATTATATTGTTATTGTATGTAGATGACATGCTTGTTTCAGGGTCTAACATGCAAGAAATAAATGTGCTCAAAAGAAAATTGGCAAATTCATTTGCAATGAAGGATTTGGGAGCTACAAAACAAATCCTTGGTATGAGAATAACTAGAGACAAGGAAAATCGCAAATTAACATTGCCTCAGAATGAGTACATACAAAAGGTGTTGAAAAGATTTAATATGCACAATGCAAAACCAATTAGTACACCTTTTGCTAGCCATTTCAAACTTAGTAAGGAGATGTGCCTAAAGACCCAAGAAGACATGGATTATATGTCTAAAGTTCCATATGCATCAGCAGTTGGAGGCTTAATGTATGCAATGGTCTGCACAAGGCCTGATATTGCACATGTAGTGGGAGTTGTAAGCAGGTACATGAGCAATCCAGGAAAGGAACATTGGATGGCAGTGAAATGGATTCTCAGATATTTGAAAGGTACCACAGCTCAAGCATTATGCTTTGGTGGTTCAAAGATTTCTCTACAGGGATATGTTGATGCAAATATGGCAGGTGACAGAGATAACAGGAGGAGCACTACAAGATATGTATTCACTGTTGGTGGAACAACTATCAGTTGGGTTTAAAAAATCCAAAGTGTTGTTGCACTTTCAACAACAGAAGCAGAGTATGTTGCTGCTACAGAGGCTAGTAAAGAAATGATTTGGTTACAAAGGTTTATGGATGAATTGGGTAAGAAGCATGATATGGGCACATTATACAGTGATAGCCAAAGTATCATTCATCTTGCAAAGAACTCAACATTTCATTCCAGGACTAAACACATACATCTCAAGTACCATTTGATATGATAAGTGTTGGAAGATGGCGAGTTGAAGCTAGAAAATATACACACTAGCCAGAATCCTGCAGATATGCTAACAAAAGTTGTAACCAGGGAGAAACTAAGAATATGCTCAGTTTCAATTGGACTTCAAGGATGACAATGAAGATGAGAAACAACCAGGTCCAAAGAGGAGTCATTTTCCAACAAATGAAGTAGCGATGGAGTTGCTACAATCATTCTCCAAGTGGGAGATTGTTGGGTGTGGAGCATGATTATCATCCTAATTTAGAGGTCTTTGTTTCAGTTAGATGTATACCTCACGAATATTGCACACCCCTCCACGGGCAAAGGCACTCATGAATTGAATATCTAATGAAGAGAAAGATCTAGAATACAGGTGATTGGGTTATGGTGCACAACTGGATCTGAATCAAGGAGGAACCTGAGCATGTGATGAAGGATAAGTTCTATTGATGGGTCAAGATCTTAAGGCTTGAAGAGAAGTATCTTTATGTAGTTTTGATCTTTTATCTAAATAATTTGCGCATGTTGTAATCTGTAAATATGATGATCTGGGTATAACTGATGTCTAAATAATTATAAAGGTTAAAATACGCAGGTTCATTATAGCAAAGGCATGTATACACGTTGGTTCGGAATTTCAAAAGTGTGTATACATAGGTTTGACTTGATACAAGTGCATATGCACGGAGGTTCGTCACATTGAAGTAGCGTACTCATAAAAATATGCTTTAGCTACTTCTAGTTGTTGTTACGGTGTTCTGGGTTTTGGCTTGGGTTTTGGTTACTGTTACTGTGTTCTGGTTACAACATTCAGAGAAGTGACTATTTGATTCAGTTTTGGTCGGTGCAAAGGAGATTGGTTGAGGCAGATTTGACGTCTGATTGATGTTATTGATGGATTCAGTCTGAAAATTTATGAAACATGGTCCTTGGAAGAAAAGAGAAGGTTGTAGCCTTCTGCAGGTAGAAGCCTACATACTGGTATAAGACTGCACCAGTACAAAATATTGTAAAAAGAAGTTTCTTGTTAAAAGAAAGATAGAGACGATTGCAGCAGGTGGTTTTCACCCACATTTGGTTTCCACCTTATATCTTGTGTTCATGTGTGTGACTATTTGTTTTACTGCTCCTAGTTACTATTTATATGGTTCTGATGCACAAATTAAAGATCAACATATGAACAATTAACTAAATTATAATTTTACTAGGTATACGCTAGTTTCCTTATATATAGTTGCATATACACGCAAGTTTCATTAACTGGAGTAGCATATATGAATCAGAATATGGAAATGAAATATTATTGACTTGCTAATATTGATTCACCCCCCCTCTTAGCATTATTTCCAACAATTGGTATCAGAGTAGGTCCTTCAGAAGAAGCTTTATCACTTGAAGGAAGATCTATCATCATGAGTAAATACGAAAGAGAGGCATCCATTAGACCACCGATCTTTGATGGGAACAACTTCATTTATTGGAAGGTAAGAACCACAACCTATCTTCAATCTCTTGGAACAGATGTTTGGGAAATCGTGGAAGGAGGATATACATTTCCATCAGCGATACCTACAGATACGGCAGGTAAGAAGCAATATGAAACCAATGCCAAGGCCGCCAGTACATTATTGGGGAGTGTGTCACAATCAGAATTTTTCAAGGTTATGCAACTCAAAACCGCCAAAGAAATATGGGACAAGATCATTCTAAGCTATGAAGGAGACGATCAGGTAAAACATGCAAAATTGCAATCTCTTAGAATTCAATATGAAACTCTCAAAATTCACAATGATGAAAGTATAGCTAATTACTTCCTATGTATAGATGATATTGTTAATCGCATGAAAAACTTGGGTGAAGAGATAAAAGAAGTTACTTTAGTTGAAAAGGTTTTAAAATACTTGTCTACTAAGTTTGAATCAAAAGTTTCTGCTATAGAAGAAAAGTAGGATCTTCAGATTCTTATTATGACACAGCTGCACAGAATCTTAACCGCTTTCGAAATGAGAAAAGGAGGCCCATATGATATGAGAGAAGCCGCATTCAAAGCTTCAAGAAGAGAAGAACTCAATGAATCACGACATATTTCAAAAGGAGAGGAAGAAGCAAACTTTGTCAAGAACCTTCAATGGGGTTCTGGAAGATTCAGAGGTAAACTACCTTTCAAATGTTTTGCTTGTGGAAGAGTCAGTCATTATGCTGCCAAATTTCCTCACAAGGATAAGCTTGATAAAGGTAAGGAATCAGAAAAATGGAATAGAAAACAAAGTGTAAGTAAAAAGAGCTACTATACGCATGAAGATAGCGATGGTTTATCAAATAGTGATGAAGATGAAAATAGTAATGATTATAGACTTCTGATGGCTTTTGAAGATGAAGATTTATTGGATGCATTAGATGAAGATGGTCTTTATGAATAAATCTCTAAACTTAAAATTTGTTTATAAGAAAAGAATATGATTATAGATACTCTGACATTCCACCTTGCTGAAAGGGAAAAACACAATGAAAAATTAGAATGTGAAATTGTGGGTCTAAGAAAGGACAATGAGAAAACAAAAGCTCTCAATCTTAGATTTGCTAAAGGATCAAAGACCCTAAATGAAATTATCAAAGTGCAACGTTCTCCTCTGATAAAAACAGGTCTGGGATATACTGAAGAAGCACAAAAACCGCCCACCTCTACTAAAAGCTATCTTGATGCAGTAAAGAGCAGTGAATAGTTTGACAATCGTCAGCAAAGGAAAAAAGTAGATCACCAAGTAAATCGGGGTCAATCTACTTCAAGGATGAACAGAAGCTACAACCAACCTCATGTAAATCATACTCAGTTTTCTTCAAGAATGAATGTCAATGGAAACTACTATCACCAGGTCAGTAGGTTCAACAATCGCAGGAATTTCTTTAATGGCCAATGTTTCTCATGTCATAACTTTGGACACAAAGTTGCTCAATGTGTTGCTTACAAGACCATCATGACTAGAGAAGCACGAAATCAAAAGAATGTGATAGGGATCATGAAAAGGACCTACAATAACTTTTTGCTTCTTGAAAATGAAATAGAATGCTCTATCTATAACAACTTCAGTCATGAAGATTCTGAATGCAGGAGTAAATTTCGCAAACATCTCAGAAGGAGTAAAATTCATTGGGTCCCAAAACTTAGAGAAAGAAAGAACCGCAACTAGAAAGATGTGGTATAGCTTTATATGCAGAAGGACAAGAAAATCAGTGGTACATCCACAGCGGATGCTCGAAACAGATGACAAGTGATAAAGAAAACTTCAGTCATATAATGCCTTAGAAAAGGAAAAGAAGGTCTCATTTGGAAATGAAACTCCTGCTGTCATAAAAAGGTAAAGGTTTTGTTCTCTTAAAACAAAAGGTTAAAACTGGGAATGTTATGTATGTTGATGGTCTAAAGCATAATCTATTGAATGTTAGTCAAATGTGCAATCAAGGAAATGAAGTGGTATTTCGATTAAAATGGATGTGTTGTTCATGAGCTTGATACAGGAGAAACAATGATCAAAGGAATAAGAACTCCAAATAACCTATACATACTCAAGGGAGGACATCAACAGTGCTACCTAAGAAAAAATGATGAACACTGGCTATGGCACAGAAGCTTGGGGCATCTAAGCTTTTCTCAAATAAGAAAGCATGCAGATACCAGGTTGTTCGTGATCCTGCTGATATCAGCATTCCAGAAAACACAATATGCAAATCATGTCAATTTGGTAAGCAAACCAGAGCTTACTTCCCGGAGAAGGAAGGATCAGCTAGTAAGCCTCTTGAACTTGTTCATACTAATTTATGTGGTCCATCAAGGAAAAAGTCACCTCATGGAGAAGAACACTTTATATTGTTCATTGACAACTTTTCCAGAATGTGTTGGATAGGACTTCTAAAGCATAAAGATGAAGCATTTGAAAAGTTCAAAGCTTTCAAAGCATTGGTTGAAAATGAATCAAATTGTAAAATCAAATGCCTCAGGTTTGATCGAGGAGGGGAATTTACCTCGGATGGATTCTTTGACTTTTGTGAAGAACATGGAATAAAAAGGGAATTCTCTACCGTAAAGACTCCTCAGCAAAATGGAGTGGTAGAAAGGATGAACAGAACTGTTCAACAAATGGCTCGTGCCATGCTAGATGAGTCTGGAACTCCTACAACCTTCTGGGGTGAAGCTGCATTTGTTGTCGTCACTATTCTCAACAAAACAAACGTTTGGGTAAATAGCACTCAAACTCCACATGAACTTTGATATGGTAAGACTCCTACTGTGAAATACTTCAAAGTTTTTGGAAGCAAATGTTACATCAAAAGGACTGATGAAAAGCTTGGCAAGTTTGAACCTAGAGCAGATGAAGGAATTCTCCTGGGTTACTCTTCCCGAAGTAAAGGATATAAGTGTTATAATAAAAGACTAGGGAAAATTGTTGAAAGTATTGATGTTGTGGTTGATGAAGCAAGCAAAAATCCAAAGCAAGTAAAAACTGAAGATTATGAAGAAGATGAGGATTATCCTGCCACATCACATCAGACTAATTTGGAAGAAGAAACCAATGAAGCACCAGAAGAACAGATAATGGTAGAAGAAAAGACTCCATCCATATATGTTCAGAAAAATCATCTAGAGACTCAAATTTTGGGGCAGAAAGAGGCAAGGGTGCAGACAAGAAGAATTATTACAGAAGCTTCAAGCTATCTAGCATTTCTTTCCACCATCCTCAAAATGTACATGAAGCATGCAAAGATGAATGTTGGGTCAAGGTCATGAATGAAGAGCTTGAGCAAATTGAAAAGAATAATACTTGGGAATTAGTTCCTAAACCTCATGGTAAGAATATCATTGGAACCAAATGGACATTCAAAAACAAGCTGAACGAAAATGGAGAAGTTATTAGAAACAAGGCTAGACTTGTTTGTAAAGGATATGCTCAACAAGAAGGTATAGATTTTGAAGAAACTTTTGCACCTCTTGCTAGACTTGAAGCCATAAGAATGTTCCTTGCTCTTTCTAGCCTTCAAAACTTCAAAGTATACCAAATGGATGTAAAATTTTCCTTTCTTAATGGAGACTTAGAAGAAGAAGTATATATTGAGCAACCAGATGGATTCATCCTTGGAAATGATCCAAAACTTTTATGCAAACTCAGAAAAGCTCTCTATGATCTAAAACAAGCTCCAGGGGCCTGGTATTACCGTCTCGAAAAATACCTCCATCAACAAGGCTTTTCAAAAGGATCGGCTGATAGAATTTATATACAAAGATTGACAATGATAAATTGCTAATACTTGTTGTGTATGTTGATGATATTATTTTTTGTAGTAATGAAGAAGCCATGGGTCAAAAATTTGCTTGGGTAATGCAGAAAGAATTTGAAATGTCCCTGCTTGGTGAGCTCACATATTTTCTTGGTTTACAATTTCAACAAAATAAGGATGGTATCTTTCTATCATAAACCAAGTAACTCAAGCAGATCTTGAAAAATATGGCATGGAAGAATCTAAACCAGTATGTACCCCTATGGTAATAGGATGTAGTCTCAGCTGAAATGATGAATCTGTAGCAATACATCAACCAACCTATAGATCCATGATTGGGAGTTTACTTTATCTAATAGGTACCTGACCAGACATCATGCATGCAATGGGAATAATTGGAAGATTCCAAGAAAATCCAAAGGAATCACACCTTCAGGCAGTCAAAAGGATCGTCAAATATCTTCAAGGAAATCAGAATTTTGGTTTATGGTATCCTAGGGACAAAGATCTTACACTTAATGCATACACAAATGTAGATTGGGCAGGAAGCATGGATGATAGAAAATGCACTAGTGGTGGTGCATTCTATATGGGTTCCAGATTAGTGTCTTGGTTTAGCAAGAAACAAAGTTCAATTGCATTATCTACAGCTGAAGCAGAATATGTGGTTGCTGCATCTTGCTTCACACAACTCCTTTGGATGATGCAAACATTGCAAGACATTTAGATCACATGTACTCCACCCATCTCCATTCTATGTGATAATACAAGTGCAATCAGCATTTCAAAGAACCCAGTTATGCATTCCAAGACCAAGCACATACCTATCAAATATCATTTTCTCCATGAACAAGTGCTTGAACAAAAGGTCAAATTGGAGTATGTTCCCTCCAAAGAACAGGTTGCTGATATATTCACCAAACCACTTCCTGGAGAGACATTTGAATATCTCAAACAGAAGCTGGGAGTAGTTGATACATCATCCTGCTATTGAAACTTATTTGTTTCAGAGAAAATTTGTTGTACACGAGTTTCATGAAGCGTATCCACGTACATACGCCAATTTCTGTGGATATAGTCGTGTCTATGTTGGTTTGAAGAAGAACAGTGGGCCAGACTTAAGATGAAAAGAGTCTGATATGGGTCTGACAATGATCATCTGGCACAGGTTCAGGGGGAGCACATTCTTCTAATAATGCATTATCTTAGAAGATTTTGGTACAAATTCACAAGTTATTTTGATTCAGGTGGAACAGGTGCAGAGGGAGATCATGGTTGCTGGTCTGGATGGTGCTTGATAGATGTTGCTGATAGTTGTTGATAAATATCATAGTCTTGTTTTAGATATTTTGTCTCTATGTCATGTATATCTTTTATTATCAAGGTCATGAAATGACCTATTTTGCTTCCCCACTATGCATAGGATGGATAATGTAATGTTCTTATTTTTTCATGTATAAACGTTTGGTATATCCCCACTTGGTTGGGAGATGGATGTATGTATGATTCTTTGGTGATAGGAAGGTCATTTATGATGTATAGAGTCATGTTCTTCTGGTAGAACATCTTTTTGCTGACCTTTCTTACATTCGGGGGAGCATGGACAACACTCTTCAACATATCAGAGAATTCAGCATGTACTCAGGGGGAGCATAACCCTTTGTCCTTGATGACAAAGGGGGAGAGCGACTTGTGGTTTCCATCAAGTCCAAAGGGGGAGATTGCTGGCATTATGACTCAGATTTGGTGCTATGACACAAGTGTTGTCCTTGATGGCAACTCACTCAGATGACAGATTTCAGTTCAGGCTCACAGAATGAAGAAAGAGAGGTATACACAAGTTCCCATTAACTAAGCCGTGTGTACACGTGGGTTCGCAAACCAAAAGATGCATATGGTGTAAACACACACTTTCACGAAAGGAAAGGTGCGTACATGATGGGAAACTTGGTTTGGTCCATTGTATTTGGTCCATGGTATTGTGAACTATGGTATTGATCCATGGTATCTTGTCTGGCGTGTTGACCCCAGGTATTTGGTCCAAGGTATTGGTTCTAAGTGGTTTTGGACCATGGTATTGAGTAAGGCCTAATACTATAAAAGGAGGAGAAGATCATTAGGCAAAGGCACTCATGAATTGAATATCTAATGAAGAGCAAGATCTAGAATACAGGTGATTGGGTTATGGTGCACAGTTGGATCTGAATCAAGGAGGAACCTGAGCGCGTGATGAAGGATAAGTTCTATTGATGGGTCAAGATCTTAAGGCTTGAAGAGAAGTATATTTGTGTGGTTTTGATCTTTTACTTGAATAATTGACACATGTCATAATCTATAAATATGATGATCTGGGTATAGTTGATGTCTGAATAATTGTAAAGGTTAAAATAATCATTTACAGATCTGTACGTATGTTCATTATAGCAAAGGCGTGTATACACACTGGTTCGGCATTTCAAAAGTGTGTATACGCAGGTTTACCTTGATACAAGTGCGTATTCACGCAGGTTCGTCACATTGAAGTAGCGTACTTCCCATAAAAATATTCTTTAGCTACTTCTGATTACTGTTACAGTGTTTTGGGTTCTGGCTTGGGTTCTGGTTACTGTTACTGTGTTCTAGTTACAGAATTCAGAGAAGTGATTGTTTGATTTAGTTTTGGTTGGTGCAAAGGAGATTGGTTGATGTAGATTTGACGTTTGATTGATTTTATTGATGGATCCAGTCTGAAAATTTATGAAACATTGTCCCTGGAAGAAAAGAGAAGGTTGTAGCCTTCTGTAGGTCAGTACCTACGTACTAGTACATTAGCTAGTACAAGAGCTAGGGGTTGTAGCTCCCTTCCAGGAGAAGCTGGAGAATGAGACAAGGTTGTAGCCTTCTGCAGGTAGAAGCCTGCGTACTGGTATAAGACTGCACTAGTACAAAATATTGTAAAAAGAAGTTTCTTATTAAAAGAAAGATAGAGACGATTGCAGCAAGTGGTTTTCACCCACATTGGGTTTCCACCTTATATCTTGTGTTCATGTGTGTGAATGTCTATTTTACTACTCCTGGTTACTGTTTATATGGTTTTGATGCATAGATTAAAGATCAACATATGAAGAATTAACTAAATTATAAGTTTACTGGGTATACACTAGTTTCCTTATATATAGTTGCGTATACATGCAAGTTTCATTAACTGGAGTAGCATATATGAATCAGAATATGGAAATGAAATATTATTGACTTGCTAATACCGATTCACTCCCCCTCTCAGTATTATTTCCAACACCCTCCATGCGGGGGGCTACGGGGGGACTTGTCCCCCTTGCAGGGGTTCAGGGAGGCCCATCCCCCTCGGCTAGGGGGTTCAGGGGCCAGCGGTCCCCAAGCGGGGGTTTCGGAGGCAGCACCCTGAAAGCTAAAAACAGATGTAAAATTGCCTTGCAAAATTATAGTAATTTCTAGTCAATCTGGGTCATTCATTAGGCGGATGATCTGACAGTAGAATTTATGTTTAGTTTAGGTTTTTTTTGCCCTAGAAGGCAACCCCTCTCTTTCTATGAGGGTATTGTATTGAGGCTGTGGAATAGATGTGTATTCTTAGAGCGAGAAACTGATAGGTGAGACTGTGAGAGAAAACAGAGGATATTACAACAGATTTGTTGTAGGTTGTGTCTCTTCATTTTGCTGGACAATAGAAAGGAAGGATTGGTTGTTCGAGGTGGACGTAGCCCAAACTGGGTGAACCACGTATATCTGTGTCTCTCTGGTTTTAATGTGTTTGTGTTTTTCCGCATATTATATGTCTTGCATTTCTCTGTCATATATAATATTTTCTAATAAGAGAACCTCATTCTCCTTGCACGTGTGACTATAATAGGCTTTAGAACAACTCTATTACCTTCATTTTTCTTCATTGTTTCTTCACTTGAGTGGGAGGCTCTTTAGGCCTATGTCTCTAACCCAAATGATGTGATATGTTTCGCTGTGATTCTCTATTGTTATGATCGTAGGCAACCCTCCTTTTCCTCACACGTGCGAGTGTATTTTCCCTAGAAACCAGTCTCCAACCTTCGCTTATATTTCCCCTTACTTCGCTACACTAGAGGCTCCTTTTCTTCATCCTTTTTCATTCTTTTCTTGGCTCCTTGACTTCTCTGATTTCAGAGATGATTGTGTTGTCTTTTGAGGGAGTGAACAACCTCTATATATAGAGGATTATCCCTCATTTAGGTCGACTAGAAGGCCAACTTGTTGTCCTTGCTTTGGATGGCTTCTTTTGATGGTGCCACATGCCTGGAGGTGACTTCTTTGACTCTAATACATAAATATACCTATAGTAAAATGCCCTTAAGGTCTTCAACACAATTCTTTTGACTCTTTGACTCACCTATAACACTTTAACATGTTCTAGACTTATTTTAATGAGCAAGAAACTCATTGACATATATTATAAAATAATATTTATTTTCTTGATAAATACAAATATCAAAAGTACTTTTATGAAGACTGAACCAAGTTGAATTTGCTTCAACACTCACTCTTAAGTAGGTAGGTATCCATACAAAATTACAAGGTGTTTGGTTATTTTTCAATCGTGAAGAATTCACATAAGAGAAACCAGATTGGAAATCCATCTGTTATAGCATCATAGTAACCAACATTGTTTCCATAGCCAGGCCTTGACTGACAGCTCTATCTCTCAATAGATCATAGCACAATGTTAATGAGACCAATGACTTATAGACACCTTAGTCATTATCTCTCAAGGTACATACCAACCTGGGTGTTCACTAAGTATGACCTTCTAGGATTATTCTTATCTTGGGTTCCCATCCCTCAAAGAATATCAGTCCTCTTGCCTACTCTTGTCTTGGATGGCCTACACATCCTCAAATAGTATTTAATGCCATATGATTACCCAATCCTCCCATTCTTTCTTCCCAAGTTAAGATAATAATTTTGTGTCTATCTCTTCCTCTCAATTGAGGAAGCCATGCCCAAGTATCCTCTAACAAGGTACTTGTCCAAGTTCCTTTGTAATTGGCAACTTGTTATAACTCCCTCTTAGCTAGGGACCTTTCCATTCATCAAATTCTTCTTCTTTTTGGGTCCTCCAACTGCTTGATCTTCTTCCTTCCTTCGATGTAGTATTTGTTCGAATCTTCTTTTTGGTAAGGCACCATCCATTGATCACTTTCCTTCCTGGTTTGTCATGTCATTGCTTCCTTTGTGGAAAGTGGATTTCTTGACATATATCAGGTTCTCTTGTCATTTGGTTACTCCTTTGTCATCTATCAATGCTTTGGAATACTTTTCTCATGGATGCTTCATTATACTTACTTGTTTACATGCTTCAATCTAGTAGCCCTTCATGACTTCATCATGATATTGCTTCAACATTAAATCATGCTTTTGTTGGATGGCTTCTTCATCATGACATATTCGTAGAGTAGAATTAGTTGTCTGCATCTTTCATATCTCCAAGGCCTTCACAGGTGTCAAGGGTCCTTTTATCTTTTTCTTCCTTTGTTAGAGTTTCCATGCCTTCTTTCAGGAGATGTCTTCAAAGTATCTTGTGAGATAGTTATTCTTTGTGATCATGGTGTTCTTCACATGCTTGACCTCTTTCTTCATTTGCTTCTTCTTGGATAGATTGGTCAACCATCTTATGCTCTTTTGGGAGAACTTCTTCATTGCTTTCTTCTAGGACTTTTCAACATTCCTTCTTTACTTCCTTCTTAGTCAGTAATCTTATACTCCTTATGTGAGTATTTCTTTTTGTTGACCTTCATTGCATTGTAGTACATGCCTTTGAGCATGTCATTGGTGAAAGAGATTCTTTCCTACTTGATCATTTTATAGAACTATTCCCATGACTCAATAATATACATATGATAACATGACTAAACTTTGATGCATACATACCTCATCTTGATTCTCCTTTGATCATCTTATCTTCAATTGATTGTCCATGGTGTGGCCCTTCTCACTTAATCTTAGCTTGCGTGCATATCATCCTTTTCCTGAATCCCATGAATGAGACTCCCAATGAGACATATGATTTTTTTTATCAATATTATTTTGAAGATTCCATCATAGGATCTTGAATACCCTTATCCTACAAATGTTTCTTTCTTTTGATGATGGAGATCCTCTAAGATTCTTAATCATGATCAGTTTTATTTCACTGTGGATGAGGTCCTATTCTAGGTATGTTCCTTCTACATGAATATATTGAGTTATATATACCATGCTCCTATATTCTAGAATATATTTCTAACCATGCATTTGGTTCTATTATAGATTCTCCTTGTAAATGAGTATTTTGAACTCTATGAACATCATGCTTCTAGATTCTAGAAGATGTTTCTAGCCATGAAATTTTATTCTATTCCTACATGCTCCTATACTACTCAAAACTTTGAAACAAGACTTTAAGTAAAGAAGTATACTTAGTCATAGTAAAGATCCGGAGGATGTTCCTTCTTTTGATTCTTGTCTTCTTCTTTCATTTCTTGAGTCACATGAGCTTCTTCCATTTTTCTTTTGTTGTTTTTGCCCTTCTCCAGTTTAGGAAAATTCCTTTTTTAGTGTCCATATTCTTGACATTCACAGCATTGGATTTTTGGACATATCTTTGTTCTTTGTTCTTCGGGACCAAATTTGCCAAATTTTCGCTTTCTCTTGGCCATGGTAGCAAAAGATTTCTCCTTGGATCCCACATCTTCCTTTTCTTTGAGTCGTGTTTCCTCTATCTTGCATAGAGACCACATTTCACTTAGTGGGGCATCTTCCTTCTTGGCATATATGCTTGATGTGAAGTTGCCTCAATCCTCAGGTAGAGCATTGAGTACTACAGTTGTCATTTATCTGTCAAACATGACTTCCCCTAGCTCTTGAAGTTGATACCTCATCTCAAATATCTTCATGAAGTAGGGATCTGTTCCATCCTTTAATATCTTCATCTTGTGCAATTCATTTCGTATAGATATCACTTCTCCAGTTGTGGTTACCAAGAATAACTCTACTAGTTTATCAGATTTCTTTTGATGTTTCAAGTTTGGAGACATAAGGAATGAGAGAGTCCTTGATAGATTCTATTAGAATCCTTTGATCTCTTGTCTCATCCTTAGTTTACTTGGCTAAGGTTTGAGTTTGTTCCTTAGTAGGAATAGTGATATTCCCTTTGATTTGTTCTAAAAGTTCATTCTCCTTGAGAAGTAAATCAATCTGCTCCTTCCATGCAAGAAAGTTATTGGTAGCTACCAATTTGTTGCTTTCCTTACAAAAGACATTGATGTATATTCAAAAGGGGACATATACTTGATAGATTTTGAGATGTATTGGACTTGCTTTCTCCTTGAAGATTTGATGGCTTTCCTTCCTTAGGTCTTGATGTTTTTCAAGTTGCCTTCTCCAAGTGTACTTGCTTGATGATGAGATGTGCTTAATGGCTTGTAGATCATGTAGTTCCTTATTTGATTTTCTCCTCTTGTAGGTGCCTTTATATAAGGCTCTTATTTTTGCTTTGTAGTCTTCCTTGATTAATGATAGATGGTAGACCTTCTTTTTCTTGAAGTGATTGATACTTCTTGTCTTGATGCTTTAACTTTTGTAGATGTCCTTTCTTCATGAGTGTTCTTGAGATGCTCTTTCCTTAATGTGTCACCTTAGCTTTGATAACATGTTGAAGATTCAAGGGCAATTAGGTGTAGTGTGATTCTTCTTGACTTGATAAAAATTTGTGGAGTCTTTTTACTTTTTCTTGTTAGCTTAATATTCTTATTATTATTATTAATGCATATGTGTGTACTTCATCAAACTGTTACCAAAAACATAAGAACAAGAACACAAGATGTTGGCTCTTTTCCAGGGTGAAAACCTCTCTTCTCTTGAGAGGCAAACCCTTCAGTAAATTTCTCTTATTGAAGCTTATTATTGATCATTTCCAAACCCTAGACCCTTGACTAGAATATCCTGCAAGCACAAGTCAAGTCCTTCCTCCTTTCCATGATTTGATCTCCTTCTTCCGACACTTCGTTCTTCTTTCAATTGTTGATAGATCTTGTTGCACTTGCTCTAGAAGATACACTTATCCTTGATCTTTGATGATACCCTTTCACATGAGATGATGTCTTCCTTTTCTTCACCAACCAAGTAACTTGTATCACTATAATGGGATGGTTGTTATGACAGCAGATACAACTTCCTTCTCCTCACACGTGTGACTATAATAGGCTTTAGAACAACCTTATTACCTTCACTTTTCTTCCTTGCTTCTTCGATTGAGTGGGATGCCCTTTAGGCCTATGTATCTAGCCCAAATGATGAGATATGTTTGGTTGTGAGTCTCTACTATTACGACCACAGGAAACCTTCCTTTTCCTCACACATGTGACTGTATTTTCCCTAGAAATTAGCCTCCAACCTTCGCTTATACTTCCACTTACTTCGCTGCACTATAGTCTCCTTGTCTTCATCCTTTTTCGTTCTCTTCTTGGCTCCTTGACTTTGTTGATTTCAGAGATGATTGTGTTGTATTTTGAGGGAGTGGACAACCTCTATATATAGAGGTTTGTCCCTCCTTTAGGCTGAATAGGATGTCGACTTGCTTTTTGTAGGCTGACTTGCTATCTTTGCTTTGGATGGCTTCTTTTTTATGGTGCCACATGCTTGGAGGAGACTTTACTTTGCTTGGAGTTGACTTATTTGACTCTAATACATAAGTATACCTATAGTAACATGCCCTTAAGGTCTTCAACATAATTCTTTTGACTCTTTGACTCACCTATAGCACTTTAACATGTGCTAGAACTATTTCAATGAGCAAGAAACTCATTGACATATATTATAAAAATAATACTTATTTTCTTGATAAATACAAATATCAAAAGTACATTTATGAAGACCAAACCTAGTTACATTTCTTTCAACATGAAACACTCCCCATTTCAACCTGAAGAAACCACCACTCTCTACTCACTCTCCCCCTTTTATTTTGAAGAGCCAATGACTTATCACTCCTCCTCTTTTTCTCACTCTATATCTTCAATATCTTGATGCACATTGCATCTCCAATGTTTTCTTACTCTCCCATTTTGACATCAATGTGAAAGGGATATAAGAGGTTTCTAATATGAATTGTTGTTGAATATACTTGTTATTTCCACTTAAATCAAATGGTACGAATTGAATACATACATAGAAAGTCTTAGGAAACATGCACATTTTACATTTCATGTTGCACTGTAAT
Organism: Pinus taeda; assembly: GCA_000404065.3. Taxonomy (NCBI): domain Eukaryota; kingdom Viridiplantae; phylum Streptophyta; class Pinopsida; order Pinales; family Pinaceae; genus Pinus; species Pinus taeda. The sequence continues at coordinate 17,059 of APFE031442924.1, forward strand.
ACACTTTACTCCCCCTAAACTTGTTCTTCTCCTTCTAATCCAAGTATTCTACTTTGGTACCAATTAAATGAGTTGTACTATTTTTGTTGTATCAATTTATTAACACACAAATGGTTGGTTCGAAAATAAACACTCTCCATAATGTTACCAACTGACTTAGTTGTAATTATGATTTCATATAACTGAGTCAATGCACATCTACGGTTCTCCAAGAGCCAACTTCTTCCCCTAAACACATGCTATACCCTTTAATCATACAAGTCCCCCTAAGCATGATACCAATCATGGATAAACTTTCATAAATGTGCAATTATACTCCCCCTGTCAAGGATGGTGACAAATTGTTCTTCCATACACCATTATTATTTCTTATGCTTTGTTTTTTAGGGATGATCCCCTTATGTATGGTTTCCTATAGTTTTTAACACAATTAACAACATAATTATTCTCCATCTGACTACTTTCTATTCTATATGCAACATTCTCCAAGCTTCTTATGAATGATTTTCCCTTAATTATTGTATTAACAAGCTCTTATGTATTGATTTGACCTTAAATCTAAGCTTGGGTGTTGGGTACCACTGATAATGAACCTTGTTGTCATAATCAATTACTCTAACTTGTTAATGTACTCTTGACTTGTCTTTGGCTCAGACTCCTACCAAGAGTTCATTTTGAACCAACCCTTTATATTCAAAGAAAAATGAACCTCTTTTTGTATTGGACTTTTACATAACTCTTCACATATCCATATTAACCTCATTTATGCATCTATACATTTCCTTTATACTAGGGAATAAGATTCTTCTTTTAATATTTTACAACTTTTGAAATGATGGGTTATCATTTTAAGACAAATTTCACCAATTATGTCAATTTTCCAATTGGAAATCGCTTTTCATAAATAGAAATCATACCTTTACTATTTATTTGTCTACTTGATGTATCTTTGCATGCACCTAAAGACTTTTGATAAAGTCTTGGGATGTGTTGGTTCAACTCTCTCTCCTTCTTCCTTTGTATATCCTCTTATATAATCTATATTATTTAGTTGATCAATGGATTTTTATGATTCTTGATTCTTCTTACTTGTTGATTCCTCCAAATCATGTGCATGTTAGCTATCTATGTTTGAATACTGAGTATCCAATTTGTTATCTCATGAATTTTCCTTGTAGTTTCCATTTCCCTAATGAATCTTTTCATCTGAATTTGTACTTGCATCTACTACTTCATTTCCTCTTTTAGTCATGTACACTAATGTAGACAACTTTCCTATTTCTATAGTACACATTGTGAGTAATACATGGTGTGATGGAATATAATTGGATATTGCTCCTTTTTTTGATAATATGAAGGGGATATTTACTTCAATCTTGTTGTATTTTCTTCCTTTTAGTATATTTACATTATTTGGAGTCTTGAACCCTTTTCTCACTAATTTTCCAAAGTCTTCCTTTCTAATTCTACATCCTTTAGAGATGAATATGAATTTAGTTCCTCTATAAACCATTTGACATACACTCGGGATGTTGTGCTTTAAGCTTTTAACAAGTAGGGCATTGTTAGGATTAGTCCTTTTATTATTAAGAATAACTTTTCCTCTTCTCGTTACTTTAGCTAATGTATCATTTTGAAGAATAACATTTCCACACTTGACCTCTTTTAGAAAGAGAAATATTATCTTGTCTCTTTTCATATGATGAGAGCATCCATTTTCTATATACCACTGATTATTTGTATCTTGAGCACATAAAACTAAGTCACATTGACGTTATTTCTTTATTTTACATATATTTGTATTCTGGTTTTTGTTAAAAAAAAAATCTTCTAATTTATTTTTCTTGATATGAGGGAGTTATTTTTGTTTGGTTTTATTTAGAGGATCAAACAATTTACTTCTACAATCTTTTTTCGTATGCCAAAAATTGTTACACAAGTAGAAGTCAATGAGATCTAAGAAGGGGGAAAGGAATTATAATTTCTGAAAGCATTCTTATCATAACCTCTATTGTTGCTTACATATCCATTCCTTGATATCTTATATGCTCTCTTGCTACTATTATTCAACATATTCTTCTTTCTTGCATAATATCTGCAAGTTATTGCCTTATGTCCAAAAATATTGCAAGAAAAACATTGGCCATAGAAAAAGATTAGATACCAACTAGTATTTTTCCTTTGATCAGGGAAGCATTTGATCCTTTGATGATTTTTTCTTTGAGGGGAATAAAATCTATGATGACTTTTCACTCACTCTCTATGGTTGTTCAAATTATATTATAAATTTTCCATTGTTGTCACTGAATTTTATTGTTGTCCTTTTACTTTCTTTGTTGTTGATGATTTTTCACTTGATCTACATGACTATTGAATGGTTTTTATAAACTTTCTCTTACTATTGTTGATTTCCTTTAGTTGCATTGTTGTTATGCCCTCTGATTTCTTTAACATAACTGATTGATTCTTAGTCTTGAACTTTCTTAGTGCTTGATTCTCCTTCATATCTTAGGCCAGTTTCAATGAGAGGAGATCTTTGATTGTTTAGAATGCCATCTATGATTTTGGCACTCTTAAAAAACATTAGATATCGATTTACATTATCATTAGTCGTTTCTAGATCATTTCTAAGTGAAACAATGTTGGCTTCTAGTATTTCACAATGACCTTCTTGTTCATTTAATTGATTAGTCACTACTTCATTCACTCTCTTGATTTCTTGTTAAGTCTTCAATATAGCAAATGTTTTTAGTAATTTTTTAAAATAATTATCCTTCTTCTCAGAAACCTACAATAATCCATTTTGTTTTTGGTCGGTTATTGTGATCCTCTTAATCTCCTCTAGAGCAGAGAGATACATTTTCTTCTAAAATATATCTTATCATCAAGGTCTTCTTCTTTTTATGAATCCAATGCATCCTTCATAAAAATGAGTATAATCCCCTCTTCATCACTACAATAAGTTCATATGTTATCTCCTTTAGATGGATAGTAATAATATTTTTTCTTATTTTTCTCATGAGGTGTTCTCTGAAATTCTCGTTCTCCTTTATTACTACCATATTCTGAACTTGCATATGAACAATTAACAATAGCATGGCCTATTCTTTTACATTTGTAACAAAATAGTAGCTTACCTATGGATTACATATCATTAGCATCATCTTCACTTCCAGTTTCATCCTTTGAATATGAATTGTTTTTTTGATGACTAACAACTTAGGAACTTATGGCAAGGGAATCTCCTTTATCGTTTGATTCACTATTTGTGTAGTCAATGTCTTTGACCTTCGTTGGTTCCTTTTTATTTCCTTATTCATATATACATTGTATCTTATCTAGCATTTCTTTTGCAGTCTCACATTGTCTCATTTTATCATAGTGAAACTAATAGTCCACTCAAGATATCCTTCTTTGCTTGTATATTATATTCATTATTCTTTCCATATACAATGGATAAGCATACTCCCAAACCAAGATCCATTAAATAAACCTTCATTCTTACCTTCCATTGAGCATATAGTGTTCCATTCAATAATGATGTTTTGTATTGGTGCATTCCCTGTCGATTAACCATAATCCCTTGTGATATATTTGCTTCTAGATAAAAATGAGCTCATTTTGAAGATTTTCCTTAACCTCAACCTCTTCTTTTAAATATAACTTCACTTCTTCTACATCTGATATATTACTAGTATGCTCACAATGACGTGATCTAACTTTTTTTGGGATGACTTCTTATTACTCTTCCTTTCATTGGCCATTATCCTTGAAATATCTTCCTTCCAGTTGTTAAATTATTTCTGAAGGAACCTGCTATGATACAAATTGTTAGAAATATGATTATGATGGGGGGGATGAATTAGTATAATGGTCGATTTTAACATTTTTTAACAATTTACAATATATCAAACCATTTGGAAATCAAGCAAATAAACAACACATAAAACACCAAATGTATGTCAAAGCCCATAAAGGGATAAAACCAAAAAAATTATGTTTGGATGCTATTGTATGTTGCAGCCTATTATTACATCAAATTTTCTAGCTCTGACTAGAAGGACACACCCATCCCCTGAATTTACAAGCACCCACTTGAAGGAGGAACCAATTCCTTGATCTTTACAGGCTCCAACCTGAAGGAAGCACCAACTTGAAGGAGGCACTAACACCTTGATGTGCAAGCACTAACCTACTCTTCCTAATAGACCCCTCTTTCATCCATTTTCAAACTCATACCCACATGATTTATTTCCATTTAAAACTTCAAACTTGTATCATTTCTATCTCATCTCTCACTTAGCTAGATATTTTGTTGCAACTTAGACATACTGAGACCACCAACATTTCACTCGATCAATTTTGTAGACTCTGTCTTAGTTTTGCATCTCTTTCCTCATGCCCATATATGATAACATATTTTCTAATATTTTCTGGAATTTCCTTCCTCATACCCATGCCCCTTTCTACTCTCAGGTTATGTGTAGCTCAATTGCAATTCATATTTATATCATATCTACTATAGTCTCTATTTTTATCATCATGATGAATTACCACATTCAAGTTCTTTCACTTTCCCACATGATATTCTTAGGTTTCTACTATTCTCTCTACATTTTCCTTCTTTAGATATGCATGGGTTCAATAACTTTATCTTCTTATCTTTTCATATTTACAGAATGCATAATGCATTTATATTGATTATGTGCGACCTCCTTTACCATGGATGTTAATACACGGTATTTACCCATACAAAATTTTCACTTGATCGTATCAATATTTTCTCCTTCATAACCTAAGAATGTAGACCAGTTTATCTTCTTTGATTGCTAAGTTTAATACCCACATGATTCATGGTTCTTTTTCTATTTTTGGCATCCCGAAAACACCAAATTTCCAACCTTTGAATTTGGAGCCCAAACACCAAATTTTCAAACATAGCCCCTAATGTTTGGCTCCCTTTCATAGGAACTATGATCCAAAACCGAGGGCTTGAGCCTTAAGGGTGCTTAGCCCTAGGCCACCATGGACCATTCACTGGTTAAACCATAGACACTTTCTAGAGTGTGTCAAGTTCTTTGATTTCAATTAATGATTGAAATGTCATTGTCACCCCCCCGTCTATCCAATAATTAAAAAAGGGGAGGGGGTCCATGGTTTTTCGCATATGTTATTAAATGGCCCCCACCTTTTCATAGAACTCCAACTAATCTTGTGAGATGATCACATCTTATGGCAAAGACGACACTTGAGGCCCCCTTGCTTATCTGACCTTTAACAAAAGGGGGGGATTCGTAATCTGCCACTTGCTATATAGTAACTAGTGTTCTCAAGTCTCTATTTGTTGACCATCATCTAAATTCCATATGCCCATATATCTACAATCCTAGAACCTTATCTATGAAAAACCTTGACACAGTTCTTCAACACTTGATTATATCTAAATCTAGGCACTTTGTAATAGTGCATGTTGCGTGCACTTCCAGATCATTGGATTACCTGATAGAACTGGATACACCTGAATGAATCTTCCTATGGGATCCACCTTACCTTGAGAATAGCACCAAGTATCGGATCTAGGGATTTGGCATCCAACCCATTCTCTATGTATCAAATTTCTTCAGCCTTCAACTCCCGAATGTCCAGATTGCTTCATGATGGAACTTGTGTTGAAAGTTGTATTCGAAGAATATACGTATCTGGTCCTTTGGTAATGAATCATGTTGTTTGCACCTTTGGATCATTGGATATGTTCGGGCAGCCTTCTTCCTTTGAATTCCCAAACATGAAAATGATCGAAATCTTTTAACACTAAGAAGCTTCACAAAATAACTTCCTAGTGTGAATTCCAAGGTTTCCATGTCACTTCACCTACCAGGTCATTGCCACCTCATCTACCACACTAACTCTCTACCATGTGTCATTCCATGTTGCCCTCATGTTTTATTCAGAAAAAATCCACTTGGCCACCCAAGATATCCTAATCTACCTGCCATGGGTCCTCACCTCTGTGTGCCACATCATCACCTTTTCACATCACATGAACTTATCACCACCTAGATGCCACCTCATGTTGCCACCCATTTTGGGTCCATAGCCAATTTATCTCTTGAAAAAATATGGATTTGGGTCATTTCATAAATGGTTGCACTGCACAATCCCTGAATACCCAAATGCATGGATATATTGTGCATCCCAAATAAGTCTAGATATCTAAGATGTTTGGATGAATATGACATTCACTTCTTACATAGTAAATGTTCCAGGTCTAGATGCCCGTATGTTTCAGATGTTTGAATGAGTTCATATAATCCACCTCTTCTTAGTAAATGCACTAGTTCCAGATACTTAAATGCCTTGCCACCAAGTCTACTTATAAAATTGCATGTACTTTAGAATAAATTTTCTCCTCATCCCTTTGGAGTTTGACCAAGTTCCATATATCACTGGAGAGCTCTTTGAAATGGTGACTTATCCAACCACATGTGTTTCATGTGCTTTTGAACAAGTTAGCTACAGATAAAATGGTCTGAAAGATATGTTACTCGTAAAACAACTAAGTCAGTTTAAGCTCTCCGTGATCTGGATATCACTTGAGATCAATGATAATGACTGCTAACTTGCTTAACAACAATGATCCATGGTCTAACCATGGTGTCAAGGGAGGATAATGTGCCAAAGAGGCTCCTAACCACATGATTCTTGGGAACTATGGGAAAAACTTATAGGGATCTATATTTTTCTTATAGGTACTTCTTTTCTTTCTTGGAGCTATGGTCTCTTCAAACGATCTATTAGGGTAAATATGTGGATGAGACTTTGGAGTCACTAGGAAAGAATCTATGTTTTCATTTTATAAGTGATTCTCACCAAGATTTAATTTAAGCTTTATACTTCAAATTTCGATGAGGATGACTCAACTCCTCCCTAACAATAGTGTTATAAATGTGCCTCAAAATCTAGTAGTCCTTGTGAGAGGACTAACAAGGCAAAGGCCTGACATTTTTGCAACAATGAGGTAGATTTCCACTGTCACCTCAACAATCTTCCTCTTGATATTTAGTGGAATTTCACCAGAAGGGAGGTTTCATGGTGATCACCTAAGAGGATATTCTATGTAAATAAGTTCAAGGTGATGAACATATAGGATAGGTGAAGATACTCTTTAATTGATAAAGTCTCAATTATTCTTATTAAAAAACAATATATCATTCACCTAAACTAGCAATTGACACATATGGCCTAGGGTTTATTGATACATAGCAAAAAAGGAGTTCCTAAGCACATATGATTCAAGGAAATGGTTTACTAAAGATATCATCCTCAAAGGAATAATGCAATCCATCAAATTAAGCCTTGAGTTGAATCCTTAGATAGGGTTAAGGTTTTGAGGGCACAAAAATGCTTAGAGGAGGATGACATCAACCCTCCTAGGGTAGGTTTCACCATGCAAAAGGCTATATTTTTATTAAAAAGGATCAACAAGGAATAATTTATGGTTTACCACCTAAAATGTCCATCCAGAAGAGCCCTAAATCAGTTCAATCTAACCTAAATTCCCTAGTGGCTTTCCTTAAAGGCTTAGAAAATAGAAGAAAGGAAAAATATTAGGGTTTTCAAGTTTTTCTATCAACACAAAGATTGCTAGTTCCTAATCCTACTTGGATGGAGTAAGGGGAGAAAAATTTTTGTTTTCACTAATATAAACCCTAACTATATTTTTTGTGAGGGGATAAATTAAATAGGGGAAGCTTACTAGGAAGTCTCTTATGGATTTCAAGCAAGAAACATTCAACATACAAAATGTATCCAAGATTTCTGATAAACAATTTTCATTTAGACAAGGAGCATAGAAAACCATAGCAATAACTAATTACACGTAAAACAATAAAAAAAAATTACAATAAACTTATAATTCTTCAATGAAAAAAACCTTCTTTCAACTCAAAATGGCATCTCGAAGGCATAAGCCAATCTCCAATAGTGATAACACCATAAAAATTACATCTCCAAAAGTAGATAGGTCAACAAAGACTAAGTCGATCTCTCAAGAAGAGGCCAAAATCCAAGTGTGATGATTAGAAATAGAAAAAGGGCGATCCTCAATATATATGAGGTCTATCACCCACAATAATTAACCTAAAATCCCTATGAAAATTCGATCTTGTATGCATCAAGAAAGTGGGCTACAAGCCAAACCAATGGCTCTTAATAACAAAACATGCCACAAAATCCCACACATTGTTGAAATATATAACTAGGTTCGGTCTTCATAATGTCTATTGTAATCATGATTTTATATATTTGATATTAATCAGAAAAGAGATTTATTATTTTCATTCTTAATGCATGGGTTTCATGCTCAATAAAAAAATATTTATAGGTGAAGCACCCATTGAGTGCTTCTAGATTTATCATAGAGTTGTAAAGTCAAAAGTGTCATAAAGACCCTCCAACACCTTGTTAAACAAGTTATCCTACAAGAAGCATCAATTTGGCCTCATGGACAACAATTCGACCTCCTAAGAAGCCTATATATAAGGGAACCTCAACTTCATTTGAAGGGACATTCAATCAAGCAAGAAGCAAGTTCGATCTCCTAAATAAGGAAGTTGGAAGATAAAGGAAAAGGAGAAATATCAGGGCAAAGAAGAAGAGAAGCAATATCGAAGTTTTGGACCTCTCTCTCTCTCTTGTGTTAGGGTTTCTAAAGTAGTTGGTAGACTGAAATTACAGAAGTTGCCAGGGAATTCAAAGTTGTCGGTAGGTCAAAATTATTGGAAGGTCAAAGTTGTTGGAAGTTTTTAGGGTCGAAGTTGCTGGAAGTTGCTAGGGTCGAAGTTGTTGGAAGTTGTTGGGTCAAAGTAGCTGAAAGTTGTTGGGTCGAAGTTGTTGGAAGTTGCTAGTTCAAAGTAGCTGAAATAAAAGTTCATCAAGAAGGAGACGTTTGACTTGGTTTTTGAGGGTTCTTTGTCAAAGGTCTTAAAGTCTTGGAATTCATCATCTAAGATATCTATAAGAAGAAAATAATTCTTGTGGGTTTTCCTCTCAAGAGGAGAGGTTTTGGCCCTGATTGATAGCCTATATCTTGTGTCCTCTTGCCTCATTTTTCTTGTTTTGGTGGTTATTTGATGATAAAAACACTAATTATAATCGAGTGAAAGAAGAAGCTAATCTAGTTAAGTAAAAAATCATCACAAGCAGTTATCAAAGGAAGATAAATCACTTAACCTAGCTACCCTTATATTTCTCAACATGGTATCATAGCTAAGGTGACTACATCAAGGAGAGGCAACTTGAAAATCATCCATTTGAAGAAGGATACATAAGGGCCAAGCAAAAATAAATCATCAAGAAGGACTAAAGGAAGGAACTGAGAAGCATCAAGAAGGACTACCCATCCCATCCCAGGGATCACATCATCTTAATTCTTGAAGAAGTTGACCTCAAATGAGCATACCTCAATTCAAGAAGGACCCTACACTTGAAGCATTATTTGGAAAATCACACGTTCTACAAATCATTTTCCAAGGAAGAAAAAGGACAATTTACCTCATAATCAAAGGAATCAAGTCCATCTCCTCCACATTGAGGAAAGAATCTCATCTCTAGCATCTTTTGTTATGCAACCAGCTCAAAAAATAGAAGAAATAGATAGATAAACGACTTAAAAAGTAGCCTAAACCTCCTTTACATTACATAAACTGAATAATTTTTGGATGATACAAATGACAAGACCTCCCTTCTATATATAGGAGTCTAAGGGGTCACAATATAATCAGAGTCGACATAACAATAATAATGTAAGGGCACAATAATAACAATAGTGGGCTTCTATGGGGCACAATAATGACAATATGGGGACAACATGGGAACAACAATAATAATAAGGGGTACAATGATAACAAAAATAAGGGAATACACTAGTATTATAGGGACCTTACATCTTTGAAGAAGGGCATCTCCCTTGAAGGAAAAGTATTGTCATCTTTGAAGAAGGAAGACATCATCAAGAAGCATCTTCACTTAACAAGTAATTATTTTCTATTTATGTCTAAATCTACTATAAATATGACTTCATTATGCAAGGAGAGCAACAAACTAGTTGGGTCATCAAATTTCCTTGCATGGAAGAAGAGGATAGATCTAATCCTCATATAGAATGAAGATATTGAATATGTTAAGGGTTCAATCTCAAAACCATCACAAGAAAAATATCAAACACTATTTAAGTACATGAAAGGGGAAGTAAGGGCTCAAAGAATCCTCATAGAATCAATCAAGGATTCTCTCATTCCTTATGTAGCAAAGTTGAAGAAATCAAAAGAAATTTGTGATAAGCTGGTATAATTTTTTTTAGTAAGAACTGGAGGAGAAGTTATATCATTGAGAAATGAACCATACAAAATTAAGGTATCAAAGGAAGAAGGAATATCCTCATACCTTATGAGGGTATCACAAATAAGAGATCAACTCCAAGAACTAGGAGAAATAATGTCTTATAAAGAAATGACCATCGTTGTGCTCAATGCACTACCTGATGAATGGGGAAAATTTGTATCAAGTACCTCTGGAAAGAAGGAATCCACTCCATTTAGTAAAATTTGGTCATTATGTAAGATTCAAGAAACTAGGTTGAAGGCAAAGAGTGATGTTGGATCAAATGAGCAAATTCAAGCATATGCTTCCAAGGCCAGGAGAAAAGGAAAGTTTGGAAAGTTTGATCCTCGGAAAAAGAAGAAGATCGATACATCAAAGATACAATTCTATGAGTTTAATGAATATGGGCACTCTAAAAGGAATTGTATTAAACTTAAGAAAGGAAAAAAAAAGAGAAAAGAAAGCAATGAATCCCATGTGACCGAATAAGTGGAAGAACCTGAAAAGAAGAAGACAAAGAAAGAGGAATAAAATACCTCTACTATGACTAAGATAACACCATATACTTAGTTCTTTTCAATTTTGTAGAAGATAATTATCATGATGGAAAGCATAAAGTATGTTAGATGCATTAAAGATCATATATATGACATCATCATAGAAGCATGGAAAGATAGCTCAAGTAGAAGTCTACATGGTTGTAACAATCATCATGATAAAAAGGAAGTAGCTCATGGCATTTGCATTGGAAGCATATAAGGAAACCGAAGTAGCAGTATATGTGGTTGGAGGAAAGTCATCTAGCAAGATACAAAGATAAAGATATCATCATACATCATCATCATTAGGAAGAAACATTTGCAGAATGAGGATCATCAAGATTCTCCATTGGAATCTTCATTAGAAGGCTCACTTAGAAGAAGCAAGTTTCTCACGGATAGTTGACATTCCACCTTATAGTTAAGAAGAATGATGATATGGTGACAAAGTTGTGCAACGTGTCAATATGGTTGAAGTAACTTCATCTTCAAGCAAGGAAAGGAAGCTGCTAAAAGGAAGTCTAGATGACCAAAAGAAGGAAGAGGTATTTATATATGTGATAGATAAAGTCATGTCATCATATAGTTGAATGGTTTAATGCTCTATCCCATGAACATGATTAAAGAAGAAGAATATTGTCCATTAGAATGATACAAGAAGGTATGAAGGCAATGTACCTTGAACTCTTCTACATATTAACAAGATGAAATCAATATTATGACCTCATGGAGAATATGAAGTGGTTGAAAACCATGGTTCCTATGTTGAAAGAACCATGTAAAGAAGATCTTGATGAATGAAATATGCGAAGAACATGAAAGAATAGTTTGTGGGAAGATGCATCTATAAGATAAGAAAAGTGATCAACATCCAATAACTAGAAGGATTAGCTATGGCATCTCCTTGGAGAAGGTATGAAGACCCTGATAAACTCTAGAATAGAAGGAGACCCTTGATATTGAATGTCTTGGAGATGGGTTCATACATGTGCAGGATGTTGATTTGAGAAGTTGATGTCATGACGTAAGGCCATATTTAAAAGGTAACTTTGATTTACTGTTCATTTTGAGAAATCATATGGTTGTGTTGAAACAGGGCTACCGAAGAGAGTTGTAGATGTCACCTAAAACTAGTACTGATGAGAATGAATGAAATATGTTGAAAGAAACATGACTTGGTAAAGGTAGATATATGAAGGATAGCCACATGTGGACTAGAAGATCACTTTCCTATTAATAGAAGGATGACATGACTATTGATTCATTAAAGAGAAATTGATGTAGAAGATGGTCAATGCCCTACAAAGAAGTTCTGGAAGAAGAAGGATCCATGATGAAGAAGTTGAAGTTCATGAAATGACATCGAAAGGAGGATCCCTACAAGAAACTGATAGTATCATGATCTCCACCAAATAGAAGATAACTACTGATGGAAACAAGTCCCTAGTTGAGAGGGAGCTTGGGCAAGTATCTGGTTAAGATGGAGCTTGAGTATATTCCTTTTATAGGAATGAGTATATCCTCCCTAGTTGAGAGGGAGAGATAAACACATCATTCTTGTATTCATGTTATGAAGAAAGAATGGAGGATTGGGTAAGAATATGGTTTCTGATACTCTTTGAGGATGTGGTAGAGCATATAATAGGTCAGAGTAGTCGAAGAGGAAATTCCTTGAGGATGTATTAATCCAAGACAAAAATTGTCTAAAATGACATACCTTGTGAACATCTGGGTGGGGTATGTACCTTAAGAGACAATGATGATGGTGTCTGTTAGCCATTGTCTCACCAACATTGTGCTCTGATCTTGTGGAGAGATGATGAGATGAAATGAGATTTTTAATTAATATCTTATGAGATGGCTTACCAATCTGACTCTGCTTATGAGAATTCTTCAGTATGAGAATTTCCAAGTACCATGTATGTATTATGAATACCTCCCTAGTTAAGAGGAAGTGTTTGAATATGTAACTAGGTTTCATCTTCATAATGTCTATTGTAATCATGATTTTATGTTTTTGATATTAAAGAGAAAAGAGGTTTATTATTTTCATTATTGATGGATGGGTTTCATGCTGAAGATAAATTTATTTATAGGTCAAGAACCCATTGAGTGCTTCTAGGTTTGTCATAGAGTTATGAAGTCAAAAGAGTCATTGTCATACATGTAAGACCCCTTTGGGCATGTTGTGTATTGTAAGCAAAATCTTTGTAAAGTCAAAAGTGTCATAAAGGCCTCCAAGACGTTGTCAAACAAGTCGACCTACAATAGGATCAAGTCGGCATCATGGACAAAAATTCAACCTTCGAAAAAGCCTATATATAAGGGAACCTCGACTTCATTTGATGAGACATTCAATAAAGCAAGAAGCAAGTTCAATCTCCTAAAGAAGGAAGTTGGAAGAAAAAGGAAAAGGACGAAAATCAAGCCAGAGAAGAAGAGAAGCAAGATCAAAGTTTTGGACCTCTATCTCTCTTGTGTTAGGGTTTTTAAAGTAGATGCTAGACTGAAATTGCAGAAGTTGTTGGGGAAGTTAAAGTTGCAGAAGAAATTTCTGGGGAAGTCGAAGTTGCAGAAGAAGTTGTTGGGGAAGTCAAAGTTGTTGCTAGGTCAAAATTTTTGGAAGGTCGAAGTCGCTAGAAGTTGTTAGGGTCAAAGTTGTTGGAAGTTGTTGGGTCAAAATTGCTAGAAGTTGTTGGGTCGAAGTAGATAAAAGTTTCTAGGCTGAAGTTTCTAGACGCTGCTAGGTCAAAGTAGTTGAAAGATAATTTCAACAAGAAGGAGAAGTTTGTCTTGGTCTTGGAGGGGTCTTTATCAAGGGGCTTAGGTCTTGGAATTTATCATTTTATCATTCTATAAGAAGAGAAGAATTCTTGTTGGTTTTCCTCTCAATAGGAGAGGTTTTGGCCATGGCTAATAACCTAAATCTTGTGTCCTCTTGTCTCATTGTTCTTTATTATTTGGTAGATATTTGATGATAAGAAAACAAAGTATAATCAAGAGAAAGAAGAAGCTAATCAAGCTAAGTAGACATACATCACAAGTAGTTATTAAAGGAAGAGAAATCACTTAATCTAGCTACCCCTAGATTTCTCAACACACATGTGGGTCGAAACTCTCCTCAAGCATGAGATCATGCCCATTTTCCCCAAACTAACTATTTCCCCAATTGAGTAATTTTGGAATTTTTTTATTAAATTTAAGCTATCTAGCTTAATGAATAGATAAAATGTTGAATAAATAAAAATTTCAATTTTTTCATTAAGGGTCACTTTTCCACCTTTGAAAATCTTAAAACTTCCTAAAAAGTGGCATGGAATAGTGGATTTTACTTTGGTTTAATGCCTCCACTCCAAATTCCTTAGAATTTATCCAATTCCTTCACTATATATTTTCATGTTTTTTTTTATAACTTATAAAATCTCATCAATAATAGGGTTCTTGGCACTAAGATTGACCCTATTCCTAAAAAATCTCTAGTTTGGGTTTTTTTGGCAAATAGGTGCATAATTGGTTAGTGGCCCTCATTGGCACCTCCATATTTTTCCTCATTATAGACTTAACCGAAAAATTTCATCTAACTTGGAGTTATTTTTTCCTGTTATGGCCAAAATAATATTTTGGCTCCAAACTTATTTACTTTTATATTTTTAACATAAGGAACATTTTGTTGATTTGGATTTTTTTCAATGTGGTTGTTGATGTGGCACCTTAGGTCCACATATCACCCTAAGAAGTTGCAACATCACCTCTCTGGCCACCTTGGTATGAATCATCTCTCGCCCCCCTCCCCCTCTTTCTTTCTTCCCTCATATTTTCTTTTCCATTACATTTTTTGGGGCCTACCTATCTTGGCAACCCACCCACCATTTTTGTTGTAAATGGGACAAGGGTCCCACATCCTCTATCTCCCATCCACCTAGCACTTCTTCATAGGTTGTAGTGATAGGCAGGGCCAATCCCACATCATTTTCCTCTTGGCACATAACTTTCCCTTGCACTTGATCAAATGATGGATATTGAGTGAAAAGCGATAGTTGTGAAGCAACATACATGATTGAGTTGTAGGGAGGTTATGTTTTCCTCCAAATCCCAATACCACTTACCATCATGGAGCTATACATCGCCATCTAATTGGTCATAGGATTTTTTTTATTCTTTTCAAAATGGTCACTCCAAAGTCCCAACACTACTTATGCTATGTGGCCCCCACATCATCCCTTGGGCCCACTAGCATGCAGCAGAACTTCATTGCTCTAATTTTGTGACCTTCACCACATGTACCCTACCATTTCCATCTGCCATTGTGGTTGTCCACATCACCATCACCACATCACTTAGTTCACGTCCTTCACATCACTATGTATGGAAGAATTCCAAAAATTTTCTAAATTTTAAAAAATGCTTAGTTTCAAAAAAATTCCCTCGACTACCATGGAACTTTGTAATTTGGATTCCCTAACCAGATTTAGCCTTAAAAACAATGAATTGTTTCCATATTCAACTCTTTGACAATGATGAGCATGATTCAACCTAAATTCACTATGAAAATTTGGGATTTTGCTAATTTCCCCAAATTCATCCACAACTTGGGGTTTTTCCTTTAATTTTTACCCAAATTCATCCAAGAATTTCCTCCAATGGTTTACAAGAATACTCACCGTTCCTTATCCTTGTTCTATAATTTTAATTTTTTCGAATTCTAAGCTTGTAATCACTCAAGTGGAGATTAACATAAAATATTTTAACCCTTGAATTCCATTTCCTCCAATTTTGAAGAAATTTTCCTCAATTTTCTCACAAGAAACTTTAACAAATAATTTGTAGGTATCCTTGAAAGATTTCATCTCTACAATTTTTATTTTAACATATTTATTTTGGCCTAGCAGGCCCACTGTTGTAGCTTGCTTTTGATACCACATTGTAATACACCCTAGGCACACTTATAGACATATGTCACAAAATTTCAACCTCTATAAAAAATGAATTTTTAAAATTCCTTTTTAATATGCCTTTTCCATACTTTGACACTATAATTAATTATTCCCAACATGGCTTTGATACCACTTTGTGACATGCACATCCACCACTATGCCTACTAGGATGAAGGGCAGTAGAAATTTCTCGCAAATTTCTATCATTCCAACATATCATACATCATTAATACCATAATTGTTTTTCCTTCGCAAATAATAAAACATTGCAGATTAGTAATATCTCATAAATAATTAATATTTATAGCATTTTCAACAATAATTACACAATAATAACACATCATAAAATTCATAACCAAAACACTTATCTTTTATAAAGAATGTAAAATAACTTGTTATGGATGTGGGACGTTCCTCTTAGTCATAGGAACTATTGCCCCAAGTCCTTTTGCTTCAATTCATCCTTATATTGGGGCTATGGGCCCAGAAGAAATAATGAACTTTTCATTTAGCCCAATTTTCTCATTGATACACAACCCTCTCACTCACCCAACCATCCCAAATCACCAACTCTCTTTCCCCTTCATTCTACAGTAACCCAAAAAGTGGATCCACTTCTTTGCAGTATAGTCCCACGGGATATCACACATCCTTCTTGGGCTCCAACATAGACTGGCTAGGAAAGATATATGCTGGAATCTCCAGGGACTCTTCTTAGGCACTTGCACACCATAATTATATATAGGTATTTAAGGCTTCAATTACTAGTTTTTTCTCTCCACCTTGCAGCACATACTATCTTGAAATCTTGGATAGAATCATGTTGAGAATTTGCATGAGATTCCCCCTTCACTCCCCAAATGCAAGGATTATGTATGCATGACTTTAACTTGCCACTTGGCACTCTAGGAAGTCTTTCCCAACTATCATGGTACACATTTCCAAGGTTGATGTCTTTAGCATAGGTTAAGGTAAGGTACTTTGGATTATAATAAAATATAATTATTTCAAGGCTTCGGCCCCAATAGGCCCCCTTAACATTCTCTTGATCCTCTTTTGTTGATATGGAAATGGAGCAAAGTTCCTCCTATCAAAAACCTGCCGTCCTCTCACACTTTGCAAGTTAACAAAATGGGTCTTTAAAATTAAAATAAGGTTCACAACCTCTTCAAGAATGAGAGTTAATTTTTCACATGAATTTCAAAGAGAAACAAATTCACATGCATCTCAAGATGATAAACATGAAGAGAAGAAACCAACATTTGATGATGGAGTTCACCCCTCCTAAGCTACATGTGTGGGCCTACTCCAACAACTAGACCATATATTGATCTCAACAACAAATGAGTACATACAACTTGTTGACAGTAGAGTGGCGTGTTTCTCCTACAAAGAAACATTCTCCTACAAAGAATTCTCACTCAGAAAGATGACTCCCTACAACAAGTCATAAAATTGTTAACACAAAAAGGACTCTTCCACACTAGGTCCTTGTACTCCATCTAAAATCAAAAGCATAAGCATGCAACTCCTTCATAATGAAGAGTTAAAAAGGGATTTTCTCCTTAAAACATTGAGAAAAGACTTAAAAGAGTTTCTCTACAGAAGTAACAATTGTTGCAGATGAAACTAGAAGGTTGGAAAACCTCTAACTAGGCTCTCTCCATGCTGAGATATGCCTCCAAACTGCTTCAAAATTGACTCTGCCTCTAGCACTAAAAGCCTTGATTCTGCAAAAGGTCCATCACAAAGTGCTCAAATCAGAAAACTGAGGCTATCATTGAGTCGACGACACTCAAAACCTCATATCAAGGCTCTTCTTGAGTGTAAAAATGGTAAAAATTGAGCAAGATATGCTTCTCCAAGTGAAATTCTGCTATATGTCCTACAAATTGGCAAAACCTACTAACTGTGCGATAATTTTTCCCTTTTGTTAGTCCACCGAGTGACAATTTCACCTAGGACTGACGATTTGCACAACAAAAAGTGTAATTTGTTGCCTCGTTAATTTTTCCAATAACCCTATGCACTTGATCAGGACCACATGGTGCCTGTAGGGATGGGGGACGAGCCAACTGCCTGCCCCCACCAGTTTAGCTCCTTTTCCATCTAGGCATTGTCACGTCATGGCAATGTGGTCTAGGGTTGGGGCCAACTACTTGCCCCTGCCAACTATGGCTCCACCTATGGTCATATCAGTGGTTAAAAACCAAGGGTCGAGGCTTATCCACCCGCGCCCTTTTCCATAGCTCTTGCTTCGGTCATTTGTGTGTCGAGGAACCTGGGACCAAGGGCTTATCTTCCCAGGCCCTCTGCCTAGGTCTTCGCCTGTGGTTGCATGGTTGTTGATGGACCTAGGTTAGGGCCAAGTGCCCTGCCCCTTCCGCTTAGCTCTTGTCGTCAGTTGTATGTGAGCACATAACCAAGGGATGGAGCTTAATCCCTGCCATGTCCCTTACACTGTGGGCATGTGCACTGGACGTGACCAAGGGCTAGGGCCACAAGTCAACCCCTCCTCCTAATTGTCAAACAATTAAACTTTAAACTTAACTAATGAACTATACAATTAAGAACTAACTAGTGGTGTGATGGTAAAGTGCAGAGTTGCTATGTGGCAGGTCGAAGGGTCGAACCCCATTGAGGCATTTGGGCCTATATCTATATATATATAAATTTTGACCAATCATAGAGGGCCACGTGGCACCCTCTAATAGGGCCACATGGCAGCATCCGATTGAGCCACCTCAGATTGTACGAACCAACCACACTGTGCCAAATGCGCCCATATGAACATGCCACGTGTCAAGACCTGATTGGTCCGCTACCAACTGTACCCTACACAGACAGTTGATGACATCCATTGTACGGACTACCCATTCAACAGTCCAGTTAACCTTGTTGTTGACATTTTTTTAGTCGTTGGTCAAAAACTTCATAACATCATAACTTCTTCATACGATGTCGGATTGAGGTGATTCAAGCGTTATTAGAATCAGGACGACGAACACTATGACTTGATGCCAACTTTTGGAGATTACAAGCACTTTCATTTTGAGCCTATTTTTTATCTTTGGATCATTTGTGGAATCATAGCCCCCCCATTATTTTAACCCTATGTCGTCACATAGTTAATGATGCATTTTTATATAATAATTTTTATATACATCTTTTACATTACTTGGCCCTTACCCATATTGTTTGGTTCATAGCCTAACTCACATATTTATAATACCTTACATTTTTGGAGATCAAGATGATGGAAAAGCATGTCAACATCTTCACAAAAACCTTAGCAAAGGCTTCCTTCACAAACTTGAGGAATAGTATTGTTATGGGAAATTCACCATTTAGGGGAGATATTATCTAATGTTTTCTCTAAGTTGCCCCTATTCAACATAACCAGGGATGTTGAAAATAGTGTAATCTTCACATTCACTCATAAACAACCTCATATTTTATCTTTTTACATTTGTAGTTTTGGCTAATGCTGGTCTTATACTGTTATGCTCTTAAGCTGCAAATGATACCCAAATACAGAATATGTGAAGAAAAGATACCAAGAACACAGAATATGCAAAGAAAAGATATCCAGAACACAGAATGGCAATGATTTTATTATTCAGAGAGTAATGTTCACTTGCTTCTTCGAGGGGGCAACCTCCAATAGAGCAGAGCTCGATTACAAAAATAAGACACAATGCTCCTCACAGGGAGTTTCTATCCTTTATATATGACTCCTGTGAGTAATACCACGGGTCAATACCGCTTATTACTAATACCATCTATCTAATACTACGACCCATTTGCAACTAACTGTGGCTCCTTTATTAATTGCGGATTAACCACTTACAATTATTAATATGGGCTTTATTTACTCTTGACTATGACGTGGTCCCATTACATAGATAAGGGGGTTAGGGTGGGACCCTAACATGCTCACCCCCTTAAGACTAGCCTTGTCCTCAAGGCTGAAGCTGTGGAAACTGCTGCAGAATAGTGGTTGGCTCCCAAGTTGCGTCTTCTGGAGAGGTGTCTGTCCATTTGACTAGGAATTCCTTAATCATGCGGCCGCGCAGTTGCTTGACTCGTGTGTCAAGGACCTATTCCGGTTGAAGCCAGATGGATCCTTCTTCGTCCAATTCCGGTAGACTAGTCTGAATTCTGCAATTGTTCCCAATCACTTTCTTGAGGCATGAGACATGAAAAACTGGATGGATTTTTGCAGTAGGTGGCAAAGCCAACTTGTAGGCCACTTCTCCAATGCGTTGAAGTACTTGATATGGTCCGTAGAATTTGGGAGAGAGTTTCTGACATCCCTTGTCTTTGAGTGATGTTTGCTTATATGGTTGGAGCCGTAAAAAGACCTGATCCCCTTCTTGAAATTGGCGCTCTGAGCGATGCTGGTCTACCTGTGGCTTCATGCGGTTCTGAGCTTGATGAAGATTCTCTCGAAGATGGGCGAGCATAGTTGCGCGATGTTGTAGGAGTTGATCCACTGCTTGGACTTTTGAGCAGCCCTTGAGATATGAAGTAGGTGAAGGCGGGAGTTGACAATATGCTGCTTCATAGGGAGTCATTTTGGTGGTGGCATGATAGTTGGTGTTATACCACCATTCTGCCAGGGGTAGCCACTGTACCCAAATGTGTTGTTTTTCTGAAGTAAAACACCTAAGGTAGGTTTCTAGACATTTGTTGACTACTTCAGATTGACCATCTGTTTGCAGATGGTAGGAAGTACTGAGTTTTAGTTGAGTGCCTTGTATTCTGAAGAGTTCCTGCCAAAAATTGCTGGTGAAGATCAGGTCACGGTCGGACACAATAGAAGTGGGCATGCCATGCAATTTGAAGATCTGATCCATGAAGGATTGAGCAACCAAAGTTGGTGTAAATGGGTGGGCTAGAGCGCAGAAATGAGCATACTTTGACAATCGGTCCACAACCACCATGATGACTGACTTGTTCCCTGACTTTGGAAGACCTATAATGAAATCCATAGAAACCTCTGTCCAAATTGATGCCGAAATGGGCAATGGTTGTAATGTGCCTGGTGTGTTGATGGTTTCCCCTTTGTGGCATTGACAGACATTGCATTCTGCTATGAAGGTAAGGATGTCCGTTTTCATGCCTGTCCAAAAAAATATTCTTCTGGTGCGAGCATACGTCTTCTGAAAGCCTGAATGCCCTGCAATGGGAGATGAGTGCAATTCTGCCAAAATGTGACTTTTGAGGGTGGATGTTGGTGATATTACGACTCTGCCCTTGTAGCGAAGAATATCATCCTGCCACGAGTAGCCCTTGGTGGAATTTGGATCCACCTGCAATTGAGAAATGAGTTGGGCCAGGGTGTGAAAACCATTCCCTGCGAGCTTCTTCAATCCATTCTGGGATGGGGAGGGAAATTGCTAGCAGGGTACTTTCCTCCTCAAATTGGCGAGATAATGCATCTGCTACACTATTGTCTTTCCCTTTCTTGTAAATGATCTCATAATCATATCCCAGCGTTTTGGCTAGCTATTTATTTTTTTGTGGGGAGGATAGGCATTGCTCCAAAAAATATTTAAGACTGTGATGATCTGTGCGGATTTGGAAACGTCGCCCCAATAAGTAAGGTCGCCAGGTGTCGACTGCATGTAAGATGGCCATCATTTCCTTCTCATAGGTAAATTGGCCCAAATTCCTCCCACTAAGTTGTTGGCTTATGAAAGCCAACGGTCGCCCTTCCTGCATTAAGACCGGCCTAATACCTGTACCCGAAGCATCACATTCAATGACAAAAGATTTGGTGAAGTCAAGTAGTGCTAAAACTGGAGTGGAACACATGGCAGTTTTTACAGATGTAAAGGCCTGTTGTGCTTCCTCATTCCAGAAGAATGAATTTTTCTTTAGGATTTAGGTGAGGGGCTTCGCTATGCGACCATAGTTGCGGAAAAATTTACGATAATAGCCTGTGAGACCCAAAAATCCTCACAAGATCTTCAAGGTCTTAGGTTGAGGCCATTCCTGCATTGCTTAGATCTTTTTGGGGTCCACCTTGACACCTTCACGCCCCACAATGTGGCCCAAATACTCTACTTCTGCCATGCCAAACGAACACTTGGACATCTTGAAAAATAATTTATGCTTGCAGAGCAGTTGCAAGAGTAGATCTACATGCTGAAGATGTGCGGCCCAAGTGAAACCATAGATGAGGATGTCATCGAAGAAGACAAGGACAAATTTCTTGAGATATGGTTTGAGAATATGGTTCATAAGGCTCTAAAAAGTAGAGGGGGCATTACAAAGACCAAATGGCATGACCAGGAATTCATGGTGGTCTTCATGAGTTCTGAAAGCAGTCTTGGGGATGTCGACTTCCTTCATGCGAATTTGGTGGTAGCCTGAGCGAAGATCCAGCTTCGTGAAAAATTGAGCCCCATTGAGTTCATCCAGCAAATCATCAACCACTGGGATGGGAAATTTATCTTTGACTGTCAAATTATTGAGGGCCCTGAAGTCGGGACACATCCGCAACTCCCCATCTTTCTTGAGCACCATGACCACTGGGGATGAATAAGGACTAATGCTGGGATGAATAAGGACTAATGCTGGGATGAATGACACCGGCTTCCAAAAGTTCCTTGATGTTTTTTTCTATTTCATTCTTTTGGGTGAACAGATATCTGTATGGGTGCACATTTGGGGGTTGGAACCCTGGAACCAAGGTTATTCTATGATCATGTTCCCCTCACGAGGGTGGAAGCTCATGAGGCTTGTCAAAGACCGATAGACGGTTATTTAAAATATGTTGCATCTCATGATGAATTGGCGGCTGCTTGGTTTCGACTGCCTGGATGGCATTAAATTGAGCTACAACTCCATGATTTCCCTTTCTTAACAATTTTTCCATCCTATGCGAGCTGATGATAGAGGGAGCTCCCCCCTAGAGTCCACGGAGGGTATGTGTGTAGTTGTTCTGCTTAAAACTCATATATAACTCCTGGAAATCCATTGTGATTGGCCCAAGAGTGCGGAGCCAGTCAGCTCCAAGTACAATGTCGCAACCCCCCATGTGTATGGCAAACATGTGGGTTTTCAACTGATAATCCCCCATTTGAAGTTTGACATTTTCACATCAGCCTTCACATTTCATTGTGCCTCCATCTGCAATTTGAACTTGGAAGTTAGAAACTGCTTGTACAAAAGAATGCACTGCTTCCGTGACTTTTTGATGGATGAAATTATGTGTACTTCCACTATCAATCAAGACTACTAATGTGGGGTTACGGGTACCCCTCAAACCCCCTGTTAACTATGTGGAAAGAATATAACACAACCCAACAATCTCCCACTTGTTGTTTTCTTTCCACAGGAGGCCACAGGAGAACTTAGTCAATTTTCCAGCCCTGAAACGCCCATTGTTTCTCTACACCAAGAGAACTTCTCAGAGCTCAAAAATTTTGTCAATGCATCTGCAGTATTCTTCAAAGTGTCCACCTTTTCCAGGAACACCTTTCTGTCTTCTATCATATCCCTCACAAAGTGATACTGAACATCAATGTGCTTTGTCTTTGAATGATAAGCAGGGTTCTTTGCCAAGAAAATTACACTTTGGCTATCACAGTCTATCCTTATAGCTCCCTATACTAACCCCATACTTGAACACAATCTCTGCAACCAAACTGCTTCCTTGCTTGCATGAGTGGCTGCCATGTATTCTGCCTCTGTAGTTGATAGTGCCACTACAGATTGTTTCTTACTCATCCAACTCTGTACCTCCAAATAGTTTAAACACATACCCACTTGTAGATCTTCTCTGATCCAGATCTCCAGCCCAGTCTGCATCGACAAAGCCATGAATATCCAACACTCTGTCCAATCCTGGTCTTCCTTGGTAGCACAAACCATAATCACTAGTGCCACGCAAATACCTGAAAACCCGCTTCACTGGTGTCCAGTGCTCCTTCCCTGGTTTTGACATAAACCTGCTCAATACTCCCACTACATGTGCAATGTCTGGTCTAGTACAGACCATTGCATACATCAAGCTACCGACTGCACTTGCATATGGAACACGGGACATGTCCTCTTCCTCTTCTTGTGTCTGGGGACACTGTTCAACAGATAACCTCACACCTACAGGAATAGGAACCTTCACCGGTTTACTATCCTGCATATTAAACCTCTGCAATATTGTCTCGACATACTTCCTCTGGTTTAACCAGAGCTTCCTCTTTGCCCGATCTCTTTTAATTTCCATGCCCAAAATATAGTTTGCAGCACCGAGATCTTTCATGTCGAATTTGGAGGACAATTGGGTCTTCAAATCCTGGATAATTTCTTTGTCATTTCCAACCAACAACATATCATCCACATACAAGACCAGATAAATAACATGGTCACCAATTAATTTAAAATACACACAGTGATCTGCTTTGCTCCTGGTGAAGCCAAGTCCCCGTATAAATGTATCAAATTTCTGATACCACATCCTTGGTGACTGTTTTATCCCAGAGACTTCTTTAACTTGCATACTAGTTCTTTCTTACCCTTCACCGCAAAGCCTTTAGGTTGCTTCATGTAGATTTCCTCTTCCAAATCCCCGTGAAGAAATGATGTCTTCACATACATCTGTTCTACCTCAAAATCAAAAGCAGCAGCAACAGATATAAGTAATCTAATAGAAGTTACCTTGGCAACAGGAGAAAAAATATCACCAAAATCAATTCCCGGCACCTGGGAATAACCTTTTGCTACCAACCGAGCTTTGTATTTCACCACCTTCCCTTCTGCATTTGTCTTCTTCTTGAACACCCATTTGCTGCCAATGGGTTTCCTTCCAGCCGACAACTCCACCAGATCCCAAGCCTCATTTTTGTGCAAAGATGCCATTTTCATCAACCATGGCCTCTTTCCAGAGTTTTCCATCCTTTGAATCCACTGCTTCCGTCACAGTTCTGGGATCATCATCAGTAA